>JACXGM010000350.1:20672-38860 GCA_016801145.1 Umbra pygmaea | reverse complement strand
GGTGGTTTTGTTGTGTTGTGTGGACAATAAATCCCAGGATAGATTGGGATTTCCTCCTTTACTTCCCATTCCCCCATGGGTCTTTCATTCAGACTAATTTTTTTGGCATTAGTCACCATGGTTAGAAGCGTTTATGGTGTAAACATGTTGACAAATGGTCCTTTGTTGAACTTTGTTGCCGCCAACATTTATTTGGTAACAAAGCAGATACTTGAGCTGGCTCCCCAGGCTTGCTTTTACATTCAGAGTAGCGTTCAGTCCACACACCAGCCAGCCAGTCAGACAGTCGCCCCCAGCCCCAATGTCCCCCAGCCTCACCACCCTGAGCCCCATGGCCCAGTGGCTCGGCCAGTAGCCCACCCATGATGGGGGGCTTCTCTCCATAATTGCAACTGAGGCAAGGTTTCCGAAAAGCATTTACCAGCCCTTGATAGAGTTTACTGGCACACTGGCAGGGCTAACGACTGTAGCCAAATGGTTTAGTATTCTTTAGTAACATGTTAATATAATTTCTGTTGGCATCAGGCACGCGAAAAAAAGGAATTGGCACAGCACGTAGCCATGAGCCTGAATCCAAATGCCAAATTTCTTGTCAATGTGTTTTATTTTGCAAGGAGGAGGGGTTTGGAGGGAGAAAATGTTAAATGTAATTAAGTCCCATTGTTGCCACGTCCCTACAGGGAGGTTTAGACCAACGCTTTGAGACAAGGTTGTGTAATTATAAGTGATATTTCCTGTTACTTTTGTCCCTGCTGCCAAATTGGATTTTGTCCACTGTGGTAAAAAGCAAGATAAGCCTTGACCTGTTTTATTATCACCTGCATTCTCCACTCAAATCCTCAAAAAACCTTCCTATCATTCATTTAGCTCCATTCACTTAAAAGCCCTGTGTCTCTTAACGGCCAGTGCTAACACGATGATCACTGAAATGACCGCCCTGCTAGCTGAAAGGCTGAGTGATCCCATCAGCGTAGAGTTACAGCCATGTACCTGGCTCCACTCAGCTCTGTCTCCCTGTGCTTGTATCCTTGCCCACTGCTAGGCTAAGGGCTAAAGCAGTGGAGCAGGGTGACCTGTGAGGGTTTGGTGACGGTGTGAAGGGGCTCTGCAGGCCTGAGTGCTTCTTCTCAGTGGGTGTCTCACCTGACCCAGCCCAGACCCAGCCAGGTAGCTCAGCACAGATCAGCCTTTCATGGGACCCGTTCAGGGGCTTCAACCTGCAATAAAGGTACCATTTGATCTCCTTGAATTCCCTTGAAATTGCTCTCCTTTTGATTCCTTCTCAACTCTCAGTGCTCCCTGCCTTCCGCATTGTTTAGAACTCAGGGTCAGGTTTCCAGCCATGAATCAGTGTCTGTGAATAGATGGATGTTTTTGGAGAGAATCGGTTGAACTTCAACAATAACTCTACAATCATTAGGCAATTGTAGCTTAATCTGTAATAAATAGTGAATGGCAATGCAGATTCGAGCGATTTTAATCTCTGTTATTAACAGTGTCAGTGTGTCAGTGACTGGAGGGACGCTACACAGTAAAAACGTCAGTGTTAAATGAACACTCCCAGTGTTAATATGGGTCAAAATTGACCTATATACACACTGAAGAGTGTTAATTTAACACTTAGGGTGTTGATTTAACACACCCATTTTTACTGTGTAGGATGTTACTAAGAGGCACAATACAATGGCAGTAGACATCCACTGCTGCTGTAGCCTATAGCCCCTAGAAAGAGGTTTTTTGCTCTTTATTTTCTAAATATTATTGTAAATATACCAATATCTTCAGACTGCAAAAAACAACAATGTATCAGCAGATTTCTACCTGTTTATCTGTTGTCCACATGAACCTTGAGTGTGTTTTTATAATAATTTTCACACAGCTGAATTCACTGAAGATGAGCACTCTTTCACGGAAAAGCTTATTACAGTGTACAACAGCAAATACAATATTCCCCCTAAAAATCCAGAAAAAAATAAATTAAAGTTCACACATGTAATGTTAATCATGGCCACAATACAGTGTGTAGGGCTAGGTCTTTTAAATTGGGAGAATAGAACCAGGGACCTTTCGGACACCAGCCAGATTGAACTAATTGTAGGAGCAATTGGAGTTAAGTGACTTGCTCAACGGCAGGACAGGCTACATCACCACCTGGAATGGAAACTTCATAACCCTCGATCACAAAATGCTTTAGAATGTGGTGCATTTCTAACAAGTTCTTAACTGTATCCAACCTCCTTGACCCACAACCTCTACCCTAGAAATGATCCCATATTCCATATGCATACACATCTACATTACCTGTGTACTGTACCTTCACATATCGACTCATCAAAGAAGGTTTAATAAAGCTCTGAAAACCCAGAAAGCAGGTGCTTAACCATAAGTGAAACATCATAAAACAGTCATACATACGGTTATACCATAATATACCGTTTAACTGTAACACAATGTTATACTCTAATATATTGTTATGCAGTAATATACAGTGTATTTGCGTTTTACAGCACAGGACACGAAACAGACCACTGTAGAACTTAGTTTTATATATCAAATAACTACATTTTAACATTGATACTTGGATGTCAATTAGTTTTTTGTCCGTAATGCTTAATCCACTGAGCAAAAGATTATTTTCAACATGTTGACAACCAAAGCCATTTATCTTACATCATGATTTAAAAGAAATAAAGCAGCACAAACTCTCCTTGTACCAGGTCTGAAACAGGATTGGTGTGTGTGTGTGTGGTCAACCTATCTCCTGCAGTGCTGTCAGTTAGTGAGCTTAACCCTAACGGTTGTACGTCACCCTCTAACAATGTGTCTTGTCTCTATAAATCTGTTTCTCCTCAATACGTTTTTATTGCTAGAGATCAGTGTGCTGTGCTGTGTGTGTGTGTGTTTGATGGCTCTTTCTCTCTCTATCTCTCTTACTCTCATTCTCTCTCTCTGTCTCTCTCACCCTCTGGGTGTGGAGGCTGTGTGGGTCTGTTAGGATGATGAGACTCAATCGTATGAAGAGACCTGTCTGACTAGCTGTAGACTGCAAGAGGCACCATCATAACCTGAATTGAAGAATGCTGTTTAGGTACAACATAGTCAATATGTTGTTTACTCTCACTACTGGAAGTTGCTCTTTATGAGCACATCTCCTCTCAATGATGTCAAAACATTTAAAGATGTTTTACCAAAGCTATTTGTCACACACACTCCCAGTCCCAATTGTTCCAGGGTGGATAGTTGCTATCCATATTCCCCTAATATCAATGAAATGTAGGTATGAAATGCATTTTGGAGAGTATCAACTTTTTCTACCAGAATGTATGCTAAATTGTTACACCACTGCCTTCTGTTCCACCCCAGAGTAAAACTTACCACATGAAATTGTCCTCGTTACATCATTCAATTTATATGTATCTATCTTTTAGAATGAAAAGAAATCAAGAAATAAATCCACTTATGAAACAACATTATTTTTACATTGTAAATAATGTAAAAAAAAGCAATATAAAAAAGATCATTAGTTCCTACGCAACCACACTAAAAGTTAGAGTATGATCCCTACATTGATAGTTTCTGGTTTGTGTGTACAACCTTTGACCAGGGGCAGTTGGGCACTTTGCATTTACATTTGAGTCATTTAGCATATGCTCTTATCCAGAACTCTTGTATGAATACAGAATGTGATCTCATGTAGACAGTAGGGGTCCTTTTGAAACGCAACAACTAATGCAATGCCTTTTCAGCATTGTTGAAACATTCCCACAACAATCTTTATTTTTGAAAAATGACACATTAAAACACTATCCATTTACTGTAGAACACAAGGAGGTGGAGTGGAGACGATAGACCTTTTAATCCTAAAAGAATTAAACTAAGATGAAAACACATTATCATCAGATCAGAGAAGACAACCTCCTGATTTTCAGACTTTATTATGGTATTATAGTCAAGTTTAAGACAACCCAAGCACAGCACATACAGAATAGATTATTGACTGGGTGTTATTTGAATGTTATATGAATGCTGAAATTATTTCCTGGTTCGTGTATCAGTGCCCTCTGTGTCCTGGCTCAGCGTATGTGCCCTTAACCTTCTCTATACAACACATGTACATGAGAGGCCTCTAAAAGGCTGATGCCAGTTTCAGATGGCCTCCACATTTCCCCTTGGACAGGGTCCAAGATGGGGCATGGTGAAAGGCTTCAGGTGGCCCCATTAACTAGTGAAAGTGTGTGATTGGAGCCACCCAGGGAGCACACATAGAGCAGGCTGTCCCTGCAGTATCCCTGCTGGCTTCAGAACAGCTCGTAGAGGAGGATGCTGCACCAACCAGAACCAGACCCAGGGGTTGTATTCACAGAGCGTCTCAGAGTGGGAGCACTCCTCATGGGTGGGGTGTGTTTGGAGGATCTCCTGGATTAGAGCTGTTACTTTGAGATGCTTTGTGAACATGGTCCCAAGTCCAGGCTCAGGAACCAGGCTCGTTCACACAGCTATCTGTTCCACAAGCAGAGATCAAAGCAGTTGGGCTGGCATGAGGGCTCCCCTCTTCAGCACTGCACAGTCTACCAGCTGGTGCTCGGGAACAGCCCCACTACACCGTGCCTGGTCGGCGCTTGGCTGGTTGGTTGATGAAAGATTCATGCCATTAACTCGTACATGATTGATACCCTGCACGGCTAATACAGTATGTCAAGACTCAAAGTTGCAAAAAGAAAAATACACTTTTTTAACGTCTTGTTGCTTCTTTTCCTGTCGCTTTGTAATGTGTTCACTGGAAGGCAACCAGCAATGAGAGTATTCGTAGCTGTGGACAGTTATGGCACACTAATGGACAACTCATTCGCTGTTCTGAGTAGTTCTGCCGTTTGGCAGTAGTGTGAAGAATTACGTTACAGTACCATTCATAAACCAAGGTGGCACAACTGAGTGTGCTGTAGGGTAAGTTGATAGTTTGTTCTCATCAGTGTAGATGATGGGGGGGGTGATGTGATGTCATAGACCAAAGTTTTCTGGTAAACTCTACTGATTTACTGGCTGGTTGACCAAATGACTGTGTCGCTGAGTGAGAACTGGCCGGCTGGCTGTCTGGTTGACTGGCAGACTGGCTGGCTAGCTGACTATACTGGCTGGATGTCATGTTTAAAGTACTGCCTGTCTGACCTGCTACAGTAGCAATGAGACTGACTTGCCATTTGGGGGATTAGATCCAAGTACAAGGAAAAGTACAGTATTGTTAGTACAATATAACTAGTAAAGTTTAGATAGTAATTTGGATAGGACAGTAGAGCTAATATAGTGGATAGTACATTACTAGTTTAGACAGTATACATTGAGCTCCATAATTCATTGGAGAGTGACCATTTCTTTTGATTCTGTACTCTAGCACTATGAGTTTACAATGACAATGATGTTGAAGTGCAGACTGTCAGCTTTAATTTGAGATTATAGTCATACATATTGGATGAACCTTTCAGAAATGACAGCACCGTTTGTACATGGTCCCTTGATTTTCGGGCACCAGGAAACATTGGATAGTTTAACATAACTTAGAAGAAATTCTCAATATTTGGTTGGGTATCCTTTTACATGCAATGAATGCTTGAAGTCTGTAATGCATCAACATCACCAGATGCTGGGTTTCTTCCCTGGTGATGCTCTGCCAGGCCTGTTTTGTTCTTGTATTGTATTCTGTTCACATTCTTCTCATAACCTGCACCTTCAAAGTTAAATTTCTGTGATGTATGTACAAAAAATACATGCAACAGCAGACCAGAAAAACATCCTTGTTTGTTAAAATTTACTTGGCAATAAATCTCTTTCTGATTCTGATTGAGGCCATCCTTCCTGCTTGCTTTGGGGACTTATTGCCTTCCATCCCCTCTTCAGCATGTAAAATGCATGTTCAATTGGATTCGTATCTGGTGATTTACTTGGCCAATCAAGGATTTTCCACTTTCTGGCCATCAAATACCCCTCCAACATTGTTCTACTTCTGTATGCAGTCACATCATCAATGAAGACAAGTGAGCCTGTTCCACTGGCAGCCATTCAGGCCCAAGCCATAACACCCGCTCCACCATGTTTCACAGATCTCACCTTTCTGTTTTTCAGGCTTATCAGGGGTTTGCATTTAGTAGTGTACACTCTGTATCCTGCTGGTGTAGTCTTCTATGTATGGTAAATTAGTTCACTGGTTGTTTTATTCTTGTTAATGATAAATTAAAATGTTCACTTGGGCATGCCTAGGGTTTTTGCAATGTTCCTGATTGATTGACTCTAATTTCTGAGTGTTATGATTGCCAGCTTGATTTGCATTGAAGATGGTTATAGTACAGGCCTGGAAAAGCATCACCAGAGACGATACCAGCATCTGAAGATGTTGATGCATCGCAGACTTCAAGCAGTCATTGCATGCAAAGGATATTCAACCAGATATTGTAAATCTTTACTTTATTCCACATTACGTAAAATTATCCAATGTTGTTTGGTGCCGAAAACGGGGGAACCACAAAAGGTGCTGTCATTTCTGTATGGTTCTTCCGATATATATCAATATACCCTGACATTTAAGCTGACAGTGCACTGCACACTTATTGTCATTGTATTCTTTCAAACTCAAATTGCAAGAGTACAGAACCAAAATAACAAAAAAATTGTCACTGCCCAATGAATTATGGGGCACACTGTAATACCGTGAATAGTGCTCTATTTTTTGCTAGTACAGTATATATAGTACAGTGGATAGTGTAGCTGGTAAAATTGATAGTACAATGAATAAGACAGTAGAACTAGTACTCTGGACAGAAAGGTAAAGCTAGCTCAGTGAAACGAACAGAACTGTATATGTTTTGGTGCTCTGAATAAAAGCCATGCCCAAACAGTTTATTGCTGACATTGCATGACGTTTGGTGCTGTATGACTACAATGTTCTGGCCAGCCCATCGTTCTTTCTTTTCAATAAAGTGTCTCCGGGGGGGGGGGAAGGTGTTGGGAGACAGACACACACGGCCCTTTGACCGTCTGTGAGTGTCTATTCATTAATTAGTCCAGGGAATTCCAGCAGGCTGGACCCATTCTGAGGGGAGCAGAGGTACCAGATGGACTGTAGGAGGGGGTTTAGAAGACGGGGAAACAAAACACACAGAAAGACAAGATGGAAAGAATTCAGAGTAGACAGAAGGAGAACAACAACAATTGCTGTATTATCACAAGAGTCGGAAACAGAACGCTCCCCAATCCCCTGGGCCAATCCTCTGCCATTGTGCTTCTAAAAATGTTTCTTTACGGAACCCTATAAATATGATCAAACTGCTATCAAACTGAATGTGTGTTCTTCTGTGGAGTAATGGGTCATAATCTGTCCATAAAGCAAGCTAGGCTGTTTGACCCATAAATATCCAGTTTGTAGCTCATAAATCCCCCTCCACCGCATAGGAACACCCAGCTAAAGAAGCTTACCGAAAGATAAAGAAATTAATTTGTTTCTCAATGAATGAATACAGTTAATGTTGTTTTTTTCTGTTTCATATGCTCTTTGATTTGATTTGCTGTTATTGTTATTTTTTGCTCTTTAATCTTTTCGGGATTTGAAGTGCTGTCTTAGCATGGCTGTTAGACATTGCTATTATTACCCACGTATGAGTTCTACTGTTGTTTATTATTATAGGGCCTTCTTTAAATGGAGGATTATATATATTTTTCGCTTAAACATAGTTGTTTTGCGGCTAGTTGTGTAAACAGCAGGGCATTTAAGGCTTGCCATCCCACAGATGAATAAATATTTGAGTGTATTATTATGGAGTAGTATGGCAGTCATTCATGAGTAATGCACGTCTCCTCAGAGCACTAAAATGCTGGGTCTACTCGCTCTATTTGTCATAACCCAGTATTCTTCTAAAGTTGTATTCTTTTTTAATGAATCAAAAAATGTGAGAGGAAAGCCAGTAAAAATTTGAGGCCTACAGCGAGACAGATATGAGCTCTGTGATATGAGCCTGAGAGCGATAATGATGGTCTGGGAGGAAGCAGGTGTGGAAGTGAATGATGGGATGGTGAAGGAGAGAGGCTCGCTCCCCCAGCAGGCAACTTTGAGGGGTCTGTGACAGCAGTATGCTCTTTCTTGGACCATACGGCCTGTCTCTTTAGATAACAACACACACACAGACCCGGTGTCGACAATCCTCCTAGCTGCTTGGACCATACGGCCTGTCTCTTTAGCTAACAGGCCAGCTGTATGGGGAATGTCCCTGGGTCTGACACTTTGACACGGGGCGCCACATTGACAAATAGCTGGAGTTTTCACCTCCTGCCACACGGTCCGCTTCCTGCTAAATGACTTGGTGCTGACTGTATGAAGGAAGTGACAGATCTGCTGTCAGAGCGACCCAAGTGAAGGCAGAGGCCAACCTGCTGAAACAGGTCTCTCTGGGTGCCTGGAGTCTGTGGCCCAGCCGGAGCACGACAAACCTCCAAGTGTCATTGTGAGACTGCAAGCAGGGCCGGCCCGAGGCATAAGCAAACTAAGCAGCTGCTTGGGGGCCCCCAATCAAGTGCACAGGTGACTCCGCCTGGTGGGAGGGGGGCCCCAAATCATATTCTGCTTAGGGCCCCCAAAAGGCTTGGGCCGGCACTGACCGCAAGTCATACTGGACTGCAAACCCAGCTGAGAGGGCTTGTGTTGGGGCAGCACTGGTGTAATTGGAGCAAATGATTTGTGTTGTAGCAAATGCACATCTGCGTTCTGAAGCGGACTGAGGCTTGGTTCACTCAGGAGGGCAGTGTGTGTTCCTGTAACTACAGCATGCCAGAGGGCTCTCAGGGTGACTCGCTACCTGTATGTAATGTTCTTATGGGGTCCTTAAAGATGAATCCCCATATTTGTGTAACCTGCAGCGCCTTGTGAAGTGCTCCTGGCCTCCCCCGCGTCCACCAGATCCTCGGCGGCAGCAAACACATTGTGAATAATGCCCATCTCCAGAGCACACACACGGCGTAGAGCAGGCCAGATGTATCAGTTCACATCTATTTAGTCTCCTAAACTTTGGTACCACTGGTGCCTATGGAGCCTGGTGCACAAAAGTGCACAATTGTTAAATTCATCCTGCCCCCCCCCCCTCCACCCCCCCACACACACACACATTGGATTCCATCCCCAGGGTGAAGAGATGCCAGATGCGTTAAACAATCCACTTAATAGATAACCTACAGTATGCTTGACTTTCTTTATTCATACCCTCCCCCCATCCCCCAGTCATTCTCGATGCTCATATCTCCTCCTGCTCGAATGGAATTGGATCAAAGGGGGGGGCGTGGGGGAGGGTAACCTCCCTCATTGAGTTTTAAAATATTTATAGGTCAGGGTTGACTGGCTAAATTGAATATCTATGCCGATCTCACTTGCCTGTTTAACTTGCGCTTAGGCAAATATGTTTCCTAGGTGATAACCTTTTATGTACCACTCTGACTTCATTGAAATGCATACAGATAAAAATGTGTCACACTTCACAGAGGCAGCCAGGCAGCCGGCATCTCAGCTCGATTATTCAAATGATAATTGACCTCCACCTGTGGCTATAGCTGCTTCTATTCTGTAGTCAATCACTCTGTTAAAGATACCGAGAGAAAATACACTGCTGTCATTTATATTACAAACCGCTGGTGAATGTCACGTACCCCGGGCAATCCTATTTGTGTGGAGAAGAATGGGGCGAAAATATATGGCCAATTATTATTTCCAATCTTTTTAATAATTTAAATGCTGTTGATGTGTGAATTACTAGCAGCATAGCTCTCAGTCTTCTGGATGCAGTTCATTGGGCTGGCCGTATTATTTTCTTCCAAACAAATGAGCTGATGTTAATCTTCATATTTTATTTTCATCTCTCTGATATAATGGGTTCTAGTGGCTTGCTGTCAAGGGCTGATAAATTGACAACTACTGTCACAGCACTGAAATGGACAATGCAGAAATGTTTTGCCGTGTGGGTTGCCAAGACACAAGCATAGAAAAGTCTTCTTCATCGCTTTCTGTAAAGGGAAGTCAAAGTAATGAATGGATGAAAATTCAAATGCACATATTTGCACGTGTGCTCATGCTCGCGCACGCTAACACATATACACAGTACAACAATATGAATATGATCATTTCATGCTTAAACATTTTCAATTCTAATTTTACAGCAAAGTAATCATAGGAAAGCTGTTTCATTAAACAGCAATAGCATTTCATTCTTCTACTCGAAGCTCGTTGAATCTCCTTCAAAAGACTAATACAGTACATTCAACCATGATGCACTGTACTAAGTCTGAATGAGCAATGTGTGTAAATGTTGACAGGAGTTTCATCTGCAAAAACACATTAGCCAGAATGACAATTTGCATACATTTCCAGATGGAAAGAGTGAGACATACTGTAGCCTGCTCCTGCTACACTCCAGGCCTTGTCGTGACGAGGCCTGTTTGTTTAAAGTCAGCCAAAGCTCTATAATTAGCAGTGTTTAATTATGGAAATGGCTGCCGAGGAGCATTTCAAACATACTCTTTCCCCTGATCATTAGTTACACAGGGAGGGCGAAAGGGAAGAAAAAAATGAAATGCTTTCAGCAATGAAGGGTTCATATTTCAGGCTTATAGCTGCTAAAAGGGTGTACTCAGAAAATCAATTTTATGAAAGTCTGTTCAGCACTAAAGGGAGTTCCATGCAACTAAGCAATTTTGAAATAATGTTGGCTGGTCCTGATTCATGGTCGGTAACAGGACTTTGCTCTCCTTGGCTCAGACATTATCCTCCAAGCCCAGTTCAAAGGTCAACCCCTGGTTTAAATCAACCTCTGTTTAGCATAACTCGATTCTTAACGGGCTGCTGGCAACCCAGCGCTGAATAGATAAGTAGTGTTTCAAGAGGGATTGGTGTGTGCAGCGTGTGTACGGGTGCGTGCGTCTCTGCGTGCGTGTCAATATCAGTACTGTAAAAGACAGAATGGTTAAAGAGCCGTCTGAAGGTGCAAGGAAATGTCTGGAATTTGTTTATCAAACCTCACCTCGACCCCATTGACTTTAGGTTATCACACACCACAGAATAATAGCTACAGGGCCCAGTCACACATGTAAACTACATTTACTATCCTCTCGATGCATAACACAGACCAAACCCAAATAGCCGTCGGTCAGTAAATCTCATCTCTATCATCTCTTTGATGGTCCTCCACATCAAGAAGTTAACCAGGGTCTTTCCTGTCGTGGCGTGCTGTGATGAATATGGCTGCCACATGTATGGACTGGAGTGCAGCTTGCCTGGGCCACACTTTGCTCAGAGGACACAGCCAGCTCCAGCTGCCACGTGGATATGCCTGGTCCTCTAAGCTTACCGTGGAAGCCACACACAAAAACACACACACAAACACACACACGCACTGTGAGGGGCCTAGTATTTTTTTGCTGTTTTGTTTTGGAAGGCAGTGTGTGTACATATGTGTGCAATCTTGAGTTTCTGCGTACATGTGTTTTACAGTGTTGTGGCTCTGTGTAGTATATTTTTATACTTTTTCTCCCCTCCCAATTGCTCTTGTTCACATTTTCCCACTCACCCTGCTACGTCGGCAGCTCCGCAACTCCCCCCGCCCAACAGATGTGGAATGGTTTAGGACACTCACGCGGTTCATCCGACCACATGTCGCAGAGCCGGCCGATTCTTTTCTCACTGCTCATCCAACATGGACGCCTTTAGTCAGCTCATATACGGGATGATTACGCTCGCCAACTCTACTTCTGTAATTGAATTTACAGGTGCCCGGTCTGCACGCGGGGTCCCTGGAGAGCGATGTGTGAAGGTACATAATCCGACATATCTATCTAAAATAAAGGGGAAGTGCTGTGCCACTTTGCACTGCTTTGAGCTGGAGGCCCGGGCAAAATTGGAGAAGCCATAGTCAGTTTCGAATCATTGACTATAGTTGCATATTTTGTCCTGCAAGGCACCGACTTAGCCCACTACGCCACGCAAACCCCTCTGTAGTGTACCTTAACATAGTTTGTGTTTTACTGGGTGGTCTCACTGACAGGTTGGTCGGTGTTTAACTGGGAGGTCACAATGACACTTTGGTGGTTATTTAAATGGGAGGTCACACTGAGATGTTGGTGGGTGTTTTTTACTGAGAGTTCACATTGACAAGTGAGTGTGTGTTTTTAGTAAATGGGAGTTCACACTGAGATATTGGTGTGTGCTTAACTGGGAGGTCACACTGACACGTCGGTGGGTGTTTAACTGGGAGGTCACATTGACACGTTTGTGGTTATTTAAATGGGAGGTCACACTGAGATGTTGGTGGGTGTTTTTTACTGAGAGTTCACACTGACACGTCAGTGTGTGTTTATAGTAAATGGGAGTTCACACTGAGACATTGGTGTGTGCTTAACTGGGAGGTCACACTGACACGTCGTTGGGTGTTTAACTGGGAGGTCACACTGAGAAGCTACAGCTGGGACTGCCACCACCTCCAATGCCAGACCCCGCACCTCTTCCTACGCTCTCCTCACACAGGGGATTCCTATTAGCCAGATTGATTGTTTCCTACCCTCTACACTTTGATTCATAAATTAGTTCAGGCTTTAATGAGCAACTGTCCCGTGCATCTGTGCGTCTGAAACACTGTACACTAGGTTGCTAATGGAAACCACCTAGAGTACAGTCAGACAAAACAAGGGATGGGAGTGACTTGGACTTCACAGGATGCTGTGTATTCGTACCTGTGTGCATGTGTGTGTATTTTGTATTATGTTTCCTGTTTGAATGAATTTGAATTTGAATAACAACTTTACCATGTGTTGAGGTGATTTTGTAAGGTAAATATATTATTCACTCATTCATCTTTGTCTCTAAACACTCCAGCTCTTGTCCCTGTTCCTCCTTCAGCTGCATCTGCATACGAGCAGCAGACTAGGTTAGGTGTGAAGGCTGTGAGTGTGCAGCACTCAAAGGTGAAGTGCTCATTTTTATTTAGTCTCCCACAGAGAACTGAGACAGTTTTATGGCCACAGCCACAACCTTATTTACAGCTGTGCTCCTTCATACATCCTCCATCATCTGTCTTTTATAGCACATACGGAATGATAATGATGATAACAATAATAACTACCATATAAAATACTTTTACGCCACTTGTAAGCTTGAATGGACACAATACTTCACCAGACACCAAATGTTTCTGTGTAAGCGAAAAGGGCGAGCATTATGATATTTTCTGGGTTGATAACTTACTGTAAATTTAAGACAGGAAGATTTATGGTAATATTTTGTTGTACAATTTTTATATAATAAAGCACTCTTTACAGCTGTCTTCCTACTTCTTACTTTCTACATTCCATCATCTGGGAGGCTAATAATGTACCTTCATCTTTAATGAAATACCTTACCTACTGAAATGAGTGATAATGCCTCTGATCCCATCTGCATGTTTATCAAAACAGTTCATATTTGCTGAAAGAATTTTTTTTTAATACATACTGTATATAATTTGGTCTCCCTCCTAGTGCAACAAAATGTCCTGTGCATCCCTAGACAGTAATATGTATTTAGTTAAAAAATATATAATACAAAATAAATATTTTATTATTTGATTCACGCGGCTCTTACATTCTCTAGGTTCAGGAATCTGAGTCACTTTCAATGACTGCAGTTCCATTTCACTATGGAGAAGAAATATCTGTCACATGGACACCAACAACAAAAATAAGCAAACCGTAAAAGTAATATCTATTTAACATATATAACATGTATTCAAGGTATTTGTGATGTGTGTGTATTTCTGCGCTATCGTGAGGGAGTCTTGGTTTTTGTGTGTGTATATATGTACAAATGTGTGTCTGTGTGTAACAGAATTTCGAGCTGAGATGAACTGCAGATGAACTGAGCATAATCAGGCTGATAAACACAGGCTGTGTGGTGTTATGGAACAGGCAGGATAAATGAGTGTTTGCTAAACACATTAGATCCGACCAGTTCTCTCACTGTGTTCTGCTCGGGGTGATCTGCAGTGCAACGAAGCACCCGGGTGGCCGTGTTCTCAAAAATGTATGTGTGTGTGCAAATCTGTGTGTATGCATGTTTGCCTTCATGACTGTTCTTCTGTGCTCGTTTGCTTGCATCTGCCTGCATGCTTTGTGGGATGGTATATCCTCTAACCGGTCCCTGGCTTGCTGCAGCAGAATTGTCTCAACCTGACTGTAATCACACCGCTGTCATCCCCCAGGCCGGTGCCAGACCTGTCACTGAGCCTCCATACTGTACGTGGAGGGAACGGTCTCTAGAGGTCACTGGAGTTCCACGGGTGACAGACACAGCTGGGCCCGCCTCAGCCAGCACACTGCACACACCGTCTAACACGGCCACTTAGACAACGGAGAGGCAGAGGAGAAGAAAAAAGAGCCCATAGAACCCTGCCAAGTGGTGGCCAGAAACAGGCATAACACTCCCTCGCCCTCTGACCCTGTCACCAGATTCAGGGCAGAAGCTGCTTCTGGGATCAGTCAAGTCTAAAGAAACTGGTGCTGCTGAGATTGATCGGAAGAGGCTTAACATTTTCACACATGAATGTGGTAATGCTTTGAATGAGAGAAGCTTGAGGTGGGTAGAGGAGGAAAAGACGAGGGGAATTTGTAGTCAAGTCTTACCGGTTCAGCACCAGCACCGTGGTTTATAAACCAAAGTTTACAAGCTACATCAGAAAAGTAAGGCAGCTGTGTTTTCAATGTCTTAACATTTTACATTCACCTTTTGCCAGTAGCTGTATTCAAATTTCACCGCACTGTCAATTACATTTTTGAGGTGCAGGAATCAAAGTTTATTATTGTCAAACCTATATATTTTTTGCAGTATACACCATTCCAAAATGGAAATGATACAACAGAAACATTGAATTCATCCCCATTCCCTAGATTTTGTCAGTAAAAAAAATCAAAATCTGTTAATCTGCTACAGAAGTAAAAAACCTGAAAACATGGATTCCGCTTGCTTCCAGTGCTTCTTCAGGTTCCCACTAATTCTATTATGTTGGAGTTATTTTTAAGACTTATTTCTAAACATTTACCAGCAGAAGAACACTGGGAGCTGCTGTTCCTCTCATGCTTTGTTTGTATTGTGGTTGTGGTCGCGTTGAGGTTGAACCCAGAACCCGCCTGCCTCCAGTAATCCGGTGGAGGAAACAGCGAGCGCCATGCCAGGATTAAAATTAGTAACAAATTTAATATGTTCGCTGCTGGCATAGTATAGGCTCGGCAGAGTCCAAAAATGTGCCGATAGCTTGTCATCGGGTCTCTTTGGAAGCCCATGAGTCAGGCAGTATTTCGAAACTCAACTTAAAGATGGAAATAGGGAATAAAATGCAGAGCAGATGCAGAGGACATCAGAAGAGGGCGATAGGGGGAGGGGTAGTAAAGCTGTGAGACTCGCTAACTCAGGACCACCAGTGTCAGATCACACATTATGTTAGGTCCTCTCTGGGAGTATCCGAAGTGAGCATGTCCCTGTTTCATTGCTCCACGCTCTCTTTCCAATCCCGCCATCCTGACTGCAAAACAACATCCTCAGCAACTCCAAACTATTAGCATGACTTATAAATGACAGACCCAGGTTATTGTTAATGGCATAATAGCTGGAAAGTATGATTTATGGCTTTCATTTTAAGGATCACTATCCACCAGGAATCCTAATGGGAGAAAATATGTGTTTTCTGTAACACAGACCTCCCATAGTGCCTTAAAAGCTGTTAAAACATGGACAATTACATATTGGTGTAATAAATCTACATTTCAAACTAGACCGTTTAAAAGACAGAGCTGGATTACTGAACTGCCAATTGCAAATAATATGACTTGTTTTTCTAGTAAGCCAGTTGTACATTTAGTTTGATACTTTTTCAGTACATTCTACTATTAATAGTGTGTTATTTTAAAGGAACTCTTCTTTTAGTTCCATAACCATTGCAAAATGTATCCATCACAAGCTTTTCTCCCCAAATACGATAAATATATTTTTTTGATTTTGTAGTGTAAATTAGTATGGATGATCTGTTTCAAAATATTCATGTTTGTTTGGAGGGAATCATAAAATTATGTTTTCAATGTGGATTTTGTAAATGGTAGACCTGTAACATGCATTAATTGTTCAGACTCTGTATGTCTTTTCATATATAGCAAAGTATGTTTTCTCATTTATGCTGCAGATTTATGTGGAC
This sequence comes from Umbra pygmaea, assembly GCA_016801145.1. NCBI lineage: Eukaryota > Metazoa > Chordata > Actinopteri > Esociformes > Umbridae > Umbra > Umbra pygmaea. The sequence goes on along the minus strand of JACXGM010000350.1, from coordinate 22,625 downwards.
ACATTTTCTACCATGCTTTGACTGACATATGCTGCAGGTGTACAGAAATAATTGCATCACATTTCATCATGAGAAAACATGTCTGCTATGATAAGCTAAAAACACATTATTTCTTTAGAATATTGGTCTGTTTCCCAATGTAGACTTAATGAGACTGAAGGATCAGGCAGGTAACCTGTAGAACTCACACTGACCAGTAGAGGGAGATCATTGATTTATTTCTGCCATTACCACAGGCAGCAGCAATTGTGCCTTCAGATATAGTCTCCCTGCCCTTCCTTGATTATGAATGATTCCAAATAAATGTGTCACTTATTATTTCGAGACAACCACATGAAGGGTGCACAGTGGGTGTTTGAAGGCTCATTTATAATAGAGGAGATAAGCATGTCTTACTGTTCCTTCCAGGACCAGATTCCTTAGGAACAGGTCATGAGTGCTGATTAAATGTGACTTTACGTCAGAGCGTAAATATTTGTCAGCCCACCTTTGAAAGGCAGGCGAGCTGTGTCTTTTTCCTCTCAGCCCACATGAAAGTGTAAATGGAAACGCTTAGAGGTTGGGAGTCACATCAGTCATAGCTGGTATAAGACGGCCAATAAAAAAATGAGGCATAATTACAATGCTTCGTCATTGGACGCAGCCCTGGGTCCTTTTGGGCCTGTTTAGTTGTGTGTTGACAGAAGGGTAGAGAGAGAAAGCGAGGGGGAGTACCACCCGTGAATAATTGGAGCTGTTTTTTACGATTGGCTGAGGAGGCAGTGTTTAAGAGAGAACGTTGACAATGTGTGGTCTGTATGACAGCTCTCCCTCATCCCCCGAGGCACCAGCAGTGTGTTAGCTGTTTACCTGGCTTCAGAATGCAGAGCATGTTGTGACTCTACCTCTCTCTGATGCCTCTCGGCCTGGACTGAAGGTTTTCAACCCTGCGTCATGACGACTGACATGCTACCATGACAACGCTTCATTTTTTTTCTCCCACCACAGTTTTTGTTGCAGTTGTTGTGAGGTTGTTGCTCTGTAGCTTGGTTTGTATTCAACTGCTGACAGATTTTCATTACATTATTCTGTAATCTGCATGTAGATTTATACATAGTGTTGCGTTTCCACTTTTACGGATATAAAGCGATGTGTGCTAACACTTGTTAGCATAACTTTTAAGTACTGATTTAAAATAAATGTGCCATCTTAACATATTAGAACTGTCTTTAGGTCATACAGAATACAATCCCATCCAGCGATTTACTGTAATGAGGATATATTTTCAGACAATGCCTGGTCTTGGCATATGCATTCTAACCAAAAGAAAAATGTATACATTATACAAAATACAAATACAAATTGTGACATGCTTTGTTTACAATATGTGCAGACTAAAAGTAAAAATATTACTTATTGCCCCTTTCCAAAAATGCAGATAGAAATATGATATGCAAAGATTGGAATCAGTACCAAAAAAATACATTCATATAAACACAAATAACAAGGAATACACATTATTTTAAAAACATTAAAAACCTGGAGCTTGTAATCCTAGACTGACATTACTTTTTAGACCTCTATTGGCGTTGGTAATTGGTTCATAATAGCAATAAGGCATCTCATGTGTTTGAGGTACATTGCCAAAATTCCACAGATCCAATTCAATCCAATCCAACTTTATTTGTAAAGCACATTTAAAACAAGCAAGTTGACCAAAGTGCTTGACATTGACACTATTTAAAACAGATTATAAACACACAAACAACAAAACCTCCATTTAAAACAAGTAACAAACTAAAAATGAAAATGCAGAATACAACTCTCAAACAGGTTTAAAAGCCAATGAATAAAAGTGCGTTTTAAGTCGTGATTTAAAAATATGAAGGCTAGGGGCCAATCTGACATGCAGAGGTAATTCATTCCACAGCCTTGGGGCCACGACTGAGAATGCTCGATCTCCCCTATTTTTGA
>JACXGM010000350.1:0-20572 GCA_016801145.1 Umbra pygmaea | reverse complement strand
GCATAGACTTGACATAAGGTGTCAGGGGACCCAGGTCCAATTGGGAAGCACCAAGAGAACTGTTGGGTCTAAGTATCATGACCTCAGTTTTACTTTCATTAAAATGTAAAAAGTTTAGAGCCATCCAGGCTTTAATATCATAAAAACAATCTAACAGTCTTTTTAGGGAATTATCACCCAGATTACTTTGTGTTCAGGCACTTTGTTATGTGTTGTCTAACAAAAGCTCTTAGTGATGTTCTATTGACCATCCAAAACTGTGTGCTTCTATGGACAGAGTATCTAGACCATATTCTGTAGCAGCAGCAACAGCAATAAGTGGTTGCCTACATGTGTTTGTTTGTGTGTTTCTAAGTGTTGGTAAGTATGCGTGAGTGTGCGTGTGTGAGAATATAGTCAATACCAAAGTGATAGTAAAGGGAACAATACCCTGGAAGTATTTGATAATCATCTTCTGTAACATACATTAGGGGTGGAATCTTACAGATACAGACATTTGGTACTGGTAATGCACGCCATGCGATAACATGAAGCAGTTTGAAACTTGAAGTTCTCTTACCGCCCCACTTCAGCCTGGTCTATGTGGACGGAGGAATTCTCATCCTTGCTATACTGTAGTTCACGGTCATCTTGACTTCCAGATACACTATAGGCCAGTTTACCTCAATAGACTCTAGAAACGGCATGCATTTGTGATTTGTAGTGGTAAAACAATTATTGCAAATTTATTGCAAATTTCTTACTCATCCAGCTAAGATTCAAGGCAAGAGGCAAAAGGGATGAATGTGCCCCGAATGTGCCCCTGCTGCCTGACTAACAGTTTAAGCAACTCCACCCAGACTAACACATCTCTGCCCGTTCTCCTGCATCAGCCAAAGCAATTCAAATATTACAAGAGTGTGTTTGCTTCTTTACTGGTACGCTTTCTGAAGGCTCCAGGAAGGCAGCAGATAACCTTGTTATACCATCTGACTGGTAACCAGACTACTGCAAACAGTAGCACCTACCTAAATCATGAGTGTCTGCTGAATTCCTAAATGTAAATGTTATATGTTTTTATGTACAATTAGCCAGTATTGTTAAACTAGCTGCATTAACCGCCTTTTTTTTTCTGGAGCATGTTTACATTTTTTTATATTCAAATTGGATTGGCTGATGTAAAAGAATGGGCGGAGTTGCTTTTCACCAGTGCCTCCCAGGCACATCAGGGAATTTTCCTTGCGTGGGTAGGAAACAGAAAAACTGGGCAAAAAAACATTATCAATTTGTGATTACATCTTAAGCATAAAGTATGTCTTTCACAATTGCTTGTATATTTAATGTTACAGATACTGTTTTTGATAAGCTTGAAGATCATTACGACATTTTCCTCCAAACGTGAATGCTAACAGTGGTGTCTAAATCCAAAACGACCTGACATCGCTGTCTCTCAGCTTTCTGATAACATAGCAACAGAAGAATTTCTATAATACATGGTACAGTATATCTACCACCTGGGCAGAGAGAATTTCCACCACAGTGGTTTCATTGACATCATGCAGGAAGGACAGTCAGGTTAAGTGGATTCTGGCTGGCTGGTTCACAGCGTGGCTGTGTTAAACTGTCTTCATCACGCTACTCTCTCCCAGCTTGGAGCCTACCGGTCTGTGTGAAGCCCCTGCTTCAGGATTAGACACTGGGGTGCAGATTAGAATCCGTTCCTTATTATTTTTAGCCTTTTAACATATTTCCAGCATATATATCCAGCCTATTGCTTTTTCAGCAACAGCTCTCTTCATATTTTAGAACGTACCTCTTCAGTGAAGCCAACTGTATCTCTGTAAATCTAGTTATTTTCAACATCTCAGCAGTGCACTTACATCCAATACCAACATATCACAAGTCCCATCAAGTTGTTTAACATATCAGTGTTATATTGGTTCTTAACACATCACTTACTCACGCTACAAACATTACATTGTGATTCCATTGCGACTGTTAACACCATGTTACAAATTACATTTAAGTTTAGGGTTAAGGTATCACAGTGCTGAGGTTAGAGCTACGGTTATGTTTGGAATACAGAAATGCCCAAAATAAAATAATAATCTGTTGAAACAGCCTATGTTTCTCAGTACAATCAATCAATATCTGACAATTAGTGGGGCTCATTCATGAGTTAAAGGAGGGCAGGATGAAAATAGTGGTATTGTGACTAAACTCACTAATTATTAGCACCCTTCATATAGTTGAGCAAAAGCGGAATTACAATAACAAACAACACTCACAACAAAGTACTATTTTGGCTTCAATAATAAGGGGAAGCTGGGTACTTTCATTGAAACACAATACTTTCTCAAAAACAAAATATTGAGTAGTAAGATTTTTGCTGACCAACACATTTCAGGTAAGTAAAGTGGTTGAAAATACCACTAAGCAGAGTCAGGGCAATAATTGGATGCATATTGCCCCCAAGAACCCTTGAGGACGATACTGAGGAACTCAAAGAAGATACCAAAGATCACAGAACTGAACAGTCTAGTAGAAACTTGGAGTTATTGAGTTTCTAAATCAACTGTTTGATGGCAAGTCCATATCAACAAATTAATTTTGTTGAAGGAAAGATTCCCCTACTTAGCCCAACCAACAAATTGCAAGAATTTGCCAAAAATATTATTGGAACTATAATTGGAATCATGTGTTGTGGTCAGATGAGACAGTACATTTTTGGTCCTGCACACCATAAAAATTTGTTTGGCAAGAAAAGAGGACTTCATTCAAGAAAAGCACCTGCTTCCCACTGTCAAATATGGTGGATAATTGCTGCTTCTGGCTGTGTGCTATATATTCCAGGATCTCTTGATAAGCTCAATGACACTAACTTCAAGTTTACTTTAGCCCAAAACTTGGTTGTATCTTCTAGGTGATTTAGACTTGGCTCTAGATGGACCTTTCAACAAAATATTGTCCCCGAAACACATGTAAATAACCACAGAAATTGTTGTGGTAAAAGAAATCCAATGTTTTTCAATGGCAATCTCTGTCTCCTGACTTGAATCGAATAGAAAACATGGCTCTGATTTGAAGGGAAAAGTCCACAAGCGCTAACCTAAGGCTATCATGGATCTTGAAATGTGCTGCATGGAGGAGTGGTTCAAATGGGTAATATACTGTACTAGTACTATCCAATTAACTGTTTTGTTTGAGAAATGATTGTGTTGAAACAGCTCCCTCTGATGTTTAAACCTCAAATATGACAAGTACATTTCTTTTACTTATTTTTGGCTTCATTTCATGAAGGGCACTGCCTTTTGTGTTTGTTTATCTGTGACGATACGCCATGTGTCTTAGTCGAATGGAGACTAGCCTTACAGCCCAACAGATAACTATTATGAAATGGAAGAAATCTGAAGTAAAGGGGAGATTAAATAAGAGATACTGAGATTATTGAAGAGCATTAAAATGACACAGGAGATTACTGCAATGTCGCAAGGCATCATTGAGCGGGAGACAATCTGCTCAAGGTCACTGACTGGCTGAGGATTGCTACTTTAGCAGTCAAATAGAAAAGAACAACAAGATAACAGGAAGGAGGAAAAGAGAAAAGAATAACAAAAAACATCAGGAAGATATCAAACAGAAGAAAACAACAAATATGAGACCCAGTGCCTGAAAGTACTAGTTTTAATTGTGTTTTGTGTGTGTTCCGCTAAATGTTTGCTCAGTCTACAGTACATGTTCACACACACTATGCATTGTAATACACATATTAGGTGAATTTTCTTTTTTCATGTGTCTGCTGGAGGCACAGTAGAGGAAGGAAGGTGTACCTAGAGTCTCAAAATTGTATGAGGATAATATTACTTACTGCTAAATTCAACCCATCCTGGTAATTTTTTTATTAAGAAATTATAAAGAGCCATTTTTACATGGCTGACAGAGAAGGGTTTCCATTTATTTCTTCAAGAAATCTATTCAATAACTTCTGATGAAGTGGCCTAGAAGAAAGTGTAGGAGGGTAATATATTTCTGTTATAGGCTGATGAATTCAAAAGATGCTAATGTATAATGCAAAAAAAACGTTCAATATTTTAAAACACATCGTCAAAGAAGGTGGATTGCCAGGAATATAATGCTTGGTAAAAAAACAAATACTGTTGTTAATGAATAGATCAATTAAACCAGCACTATGAAACATTATTGAAAAGTACAACAACAACAAAAACTACAACATCTGTGTTTAAGGAGTATTACAAAATAGGAACTAGCACATTGGATGCAAGAGTTGAAAACATGAACTTAAATAATACGAAATATAGACCATATTAGAATTTCAAAATCCACTATATCTAGCAACAATAACATGGACACAATTATCATGTTTATCTTTGGAAATTGGTTATATTGTCCCTGTATTTTTCCTGTGTTCTGTAAAAACATATTGAAAGTTACATAGTGCATCTTTAAGGATCCAAAGTTAAAATATTTAAAAATATTTGGATCCTTAAAAGGGTATTTCCATATCAAATAAACGATTCAGACATTTAAGCTCATTTTCTCCATGGTCCCCACTTGTTTTTTTGAAGGCAGAATGATAATATGTAAGAATATTTCTATATTTAATTACATTTTCAGTTTCCTCCACCTTTAAGATATGTTTCCCTTTTGATGGGCAATTTATGATTGGAAATAATTTCATACTGGGAACTTCCCTGCCCTGGATGGATATGCAGTGCGTTTGTAACACTGTAGGAAGGCAGGAGGCAGGTGCAAATACAGGAGGTCTTAAATACCCGTCTAATGGGAATCTACTTCAGCTGTGTAACAGTGCACCTGCGTGCGTAATCATACCTAACAAACAAACATAGAGAAAGCTAGACAACCAAGGTAGCATAGAGAATAGATGTATAACATGGCTCATAAAGGCTAAGCAGTCCCTAGTATTCTGGAGAGGTTGAGCGCCGGACACGACATGGAGTGGGGGCAGATGTTATGTTCTAGCTTTATTTACATATTCTGCCTTACAACATTCAAATAGTGTAAAAAGGCATCAGTTTGGGAAAGTAAAAAAAAATTGAAACCAGAGTTGGTAAAATGATCAGTTCCATGATTTAATACATTGTAGAGCCACATTTTTCTTTAATTTAAGCTGTCTGTTTGAATATGTCTCTGTTAGCTTTGCACATCTAGATTGGGAAATATTTGCCCATTCCTCCTTGCAGAATTGTTTGAGTTCAGTCATATTTCATGATTGCTGGCTCTGACTTGGCCACTCAAGGAGAGGCTTTTTTCTTGGCACCCTTCCATACAGGCCAGCTTTGTGTAAAGCTTGCACAGACTGACCAATCTCAGTCATGACAACTTCTTAGTCCATCAAAGTTGCCATTGGCCTCTTGGTAGTTTCCCTGATCAATGTCCTCCTGGCTCGGTCATCCAGTTTGGAGGGACAGCCCGATCTAGGCAATGTTTTTGTGGTGCCATACGCTTTCCACTTCTTGTTAATGTTCTGAATGGTACACAGAGGGATAGTTAAAGCCTTTGAAATGTTTTGGTATCCTTCTCCTAACTTGTGCCTTTCTCCTTCTTCTTACTTCAGTTTTTTGCATCTTATCACCACCTACATTTCTGACAATATCGATTCCATTTCAGCGGCAGTATATTCAACCTAGTGCCATGTAGTACGCTTGTAGATTTGTAAATCATTAGTCCACTAGTTATGTTTATTTTGCCATTTTTTAACAATTAATTATCCCATTCAAATGAATTGAGCAAAGCTTTAGACCCTCTAGTGAGGTTTAGAGGGCCAGCAACAACAAACAAGATGGCAGCGCGCGTGAGCACAAATTATATCACCCACAGTGTGTTTACTTTCACTTTAGGTTTTACAACAAAGGTAAGAGATGAATTTCTCTTAATCATATCATATTTTACTGTAGCAGTTCCCAAAAACAAATTCTGAACACATTTGAGGTGAGAAATAGCTATCCAGTTATTCAATCTGCACAAATTTTAGATCTACAAGTCCTAATTGTCAGGATCCAGGGAAGGAACCGAGGGTGAATCCAAAAACAGACACGAGGTGAGTGATAACAATAATATTTATTGAATGTATTAGGTCAGGATAACCAGAGGTAGTGGAGGGACCAATAGAGCTTAGAGTGAAGACCAGGTATGTGGTATTCCAGATGAAAAGAAACACGGTAGGTAATGTCCGAGGGTAAAGAAGACGGGAGGTCCGGATGGCTGGAGTGGAACCAGGTGAGTGATGACCAGCTCAACATCACAGACAGATTCTGGAAATGGAGGCACAGAGAACCAGGGTGAGATAACAACATCTCAGAATAATAAGGGCATAGTACTCAGACTGGCAGTAATAAATATTAAAAACAAATAAAGCACAGTGCTCAGACTGGCTGTCAAGAGAAATGGCATGAAACTAGAACACACTTGGTAGTACAATAATCTGGATGGGGACTGACTGCCAACACCTCCCTAATAAAGGGAGCATGGCAATCAGCCCCAGGTGTGTCAGAGGAAACAGGTGCTCGGAATGAGTGCTGCTGGGACTGATGCTGTGGGACTGGTACCTTCAGGAGTGCAGGAGAAAAAAAGAACTGGTTTTCTGGCATGGGATGACAAACAAACACAGAGACAGACCAAACGCACACACGGGAACCAGAAACAGGGAATTGACACAGAAGGGATATGGAAACGGGTTCAGGAGGGCGGGATCGTGACATGACCCCCTTCCTGAGAGATGCCACCGGACGGACCACACGGAACCCCTGGCTTCCAGCGGTAGAAATCACTGATGAGGGAAGCATCAAGAATCTGCAGGCAAGGAATCCAGCTCCTCTCTTCAGGACCATACACCTTTCAGTAGACGAGGAACTGGACCCCACGACCCCGGAACCGGGCGTCCAGGATGGGGCGGACTGTGTATGCCGGAACCCCATCTATGAAGTGCAAAGGTGGAGGCCGAAGAGGGGGAGGCAACAGGGGACTGAGGCGGACAGGTTTTAGGCAGGAGATGTGGAACACCGGGTGGACCTTCAGTGATGGAGGGAGCTTTAATTTTAGGGAGACCGGGTTAATAATGTCCTGCACAACAAATGTCGGATGGCATTGCCGGATGTTGGTCTGGACTGAGGGCACTGACAAGTCCTTCTCAAGGGAGGAAAAGAGGGGTGGCTGAAAGCTGTACAGGCAGTGGAAAGGGGACATACCTGTAGCAGAGGTAGGCTGGGTGTTGTGGGCGTAGGCAACCCAGGGGAGTTGCAGGACCAGGTGGTGTGGTCCGCCGAGACCAGGCAGCGGAGGGTGTGCTCCGTAAATAGGTTTATATTCTTTGTCTCATCAAACCACTGGACATAGTTCCAGGTATCCATATCCTTAGTCAGCTTGTTTTCAACTTGTTTGTGGGCATTATTGTGCATCATCTTTAAAAGAGGCTTCCTTCTCGGATGACAGCCATGCAGACCAATTTGATGCAGTGTGTGGCGTATGGTCTGAGCACTGACAGGCTGACCCCCCACACCTTCACCTTCTGCAACGTCTTGGCCATCTTTATGTAGAGCAACAATTTTTTTTTTCTGATACTCAGACAGTTCTTTGCCATGAGGTGCGATGTTGAACTTCCAGTGACCAGTATGAGGGAGTGTAAGAGTGATAACACCAAATTTAACACACCTACTCCCCATTCACACCTGAGACCTTGTAACACTAGCGAGTCACATGACACCAGGGACGGAAAATTGCTAATTGGGCCCAATTTGGACATTTTCACTTAGGGGTTTTCTCAGTTTTGCTGCCAACGGTTTAGACCTTAATGGCTGTGGACAGCAAATTTACACTGTTATACAAGCTGTACACTCGTTACATTACATTGTAGCAAAGTGTCATTTCTTCAGTGTTGTTTTTGTTTACAAAAATGTGAGGTGTCTACTCAGTTTTGTGAGATACTCTATCTGCTTTTAGTGTGACTAGGGAGATGTACCTTCTTGAGTGTGGGTTACGGGTGGGTAAGGCAATGGTGAGAAGAGAGATTAGGTAGAGAGGGGTTTTGCGTAAAAGCAATTTGTAGATGGGGTGATACCAGTGGGTCAGGCATTGAGTATGTATTGAGGCCCAGCCCACTAGTGCATATACGTTGCAGTTGTGCGTGTTCAATGGGGCATTGGTAACAAACTGGATGGCACTGTTATATGTCAAATTTTCTCAGGAGCTAGATAGAGGCAGTTCTGTGAATGACATCACCGAAGTGTAGGATCGGGATTATAGTTGTTTCAACCAGGGCATGTTTGGCAACATGGGTGGCTTATGCCTTATGTCGTAAACAAAGTCTTCAGTTTTGATGTCAGCAAAGTCATTGATAGTACAGTACATACAATTGCTATAATTGTGTACCGATTAAAATAACACAATCAATACCATAGCTGAATATTATATGATTTTGGGTCATTATCCCTGTTTGTAGAAAGTCACTTAAAAACAGATATTATCATCTAACACAAAATGTCTGCGATGCTTTGTGCAAATGCAAATGCAAATAAAAATGTGGCTCCCAGACAAGGCTGACGGATAACCTTGCCAGACAGCCGACCATCAGGTTAATCTTCTGTTAATCTGTAAGCAAAGTCAGTCATGAAAAATACCTATGCAAATTTCGTGAAACAGCCTTTTGTCTATGTGTCGAGAAATAATAACTTTTATGAAATGTAAATGTAGTGCAAGTGCCAAATGTATATTACAGCAGTATTTTCTGTATTTTTACTTCCAGTATGGGCTTCCGAATTCCACTTTATCTAAAGAGTTGTTTAGTTGGGTGAAAGAAATAGTTGAGCAAACCACTTCTGTCTGGGTAGTGGTTACCAACCATGGGTACTAGGACCCCTGGTGGTACAGTAACCAAAAAAGTTTTGGAACCACTGGAAATAAGGACAAAGTTAATTTTTGGGACACTTTGCATCTCACACCACTGCTGCAAAGCAATCACATTGCAGTTTTTCGAAAATGCAAGCTGTTCTAGTAAAAATTTAAATAATTGTTCAGTATTGTTGTAAATGTTATTTATACTTTTATGTCAAGGGATATAATGTGTAAATACAACTACCAACAGTTAGATTTTATTATATATTTTAATTTTTAGGGTGTAATTTGACAAAAGGTAAGGATTTTGTTAGGGTATGATGCTTAGATGATTTCTATAGACATTGTATTTGTATTGTTCTGTATCAAATATATGATTCAATAAAATATCTACTACAATCATATTTCAATAATTATGATATTAACAGTAAACTGTCTGACATGCAAACAGAATGTTGCAATGTCCCCTGTCATGTGTGTTAGTTGTTCCAGTACAGGTCTTTGTATTGCATGTTAGATGTGTTCCAGTCCAGGTTTTGTTTTGCACCTCTGTCTTTGTATGTCCTTCTTTGGTTCAACACTGTAGTAAACACTGTGTTTAGTGTTTTTGGTCCAGTGTTCACACCTAGGTTAAGTTATGTCATTAGTGTACTATTTAATCCCCTCTGTTGATTGTTTTTGTTGGTCATTGTCTCCTCTCAGTGCTATGTACTACAGTCTAGGGGTGGAACAGTACATGTATTCGTATTGAACTGAAACTGTACGGGCGTCACGTTTGGTGCATGAATTTACAAAGAAAATACAAGGTATAAAAATAAATTGAACTTGCGTGCAAATTCATTAACTCTGAAGCTAAGTAGCCGAGCTCCACCTATGTATGCAGTTTTTTGTCAGGTCGAAGGGTCCAGTAAGTGAGTCAGAGATGGCAGCACTAAGGACGAGTTTGGCGAGTGGTGGCGACCCACAAGGGTTAGAGGAACCGCCGACCTCTAAGATCGCAGGTTTGGGAAAACTTTGGTTTCCCAGTCAGTTACAGTCATAGATTGTATATGTTGGTTAAAGTAGTACAGGCAATTGAGTGGTGGATAAGATGAGGACTGTGTGTCAGCGTTGTTCAGCAGTTGTTGGGTATGTGTGTGGAAATTAAACCTGTATGAGTCGTGACTCACTCGGATCTTTCACCCGAGTCTTTAAAATAACTCATGAGTCATGAGTCTTTAGTATCATTAACCCGGATGAGTTGAATCCTGATACAATTCCATATTAAATGATAAAAGCTCCACACGCAAAACTCTTAGCTACTAGTCCTAGCCAACTTAGCTGCCAAAAGCTTTATAACTTACAATTTCATGGGCAAACACAACTCTACAATTCAACTTAAGCGACCGAGTGAGCAGAACGACAGTCCGAGACAGGTTATAGGAACTTCCCGAACCGCAGACTCAGAGCAGGAAACATTGCAGCCTCGCAGACCATGGGACTCATGAGTTGTCGAGTACTCATGAATTGTCGAGGACTCATGAATTGTAGAGGACTCATGAGTTGTCGATCACTCATGAGTTCTTGCGTGAGTCAGTCAATACCATGAATCAGCCGGCTACGTTGTTGAAAATAATATACAATGTTCTGCACGTAGCCTAGCTAGGCTTACTGTAGGTTTGGTGTTTACCTGTAGTATATTAACATGCAATTAGGTTGAGCAGACAGTCTGAAACATTGTCACTCGGCCCGCCTCGCAGACCATGGGACTCATGAGTTTTGGAGGTCTCATGAGTTTTGGAGGACTCATGAGTTGCGGAGGACTCATGAGTTGCGGAGGACTCATGAGTTGCGGAGGACTCATGAGTTGCGGAGGACTCATGAGTTGCGGAGGACTCATGAGTTGCGGAGGACTCATGAGTTGCGGAGGACTCATGAGTTGAGGAGGACTCATGAGTTGCGGAGGACTCATGAGTTGCGGAGGACTCATGAGTTGAGGAGGACTCATGAGTTGAGGAGGACTCATGAGTTGCGGAGGACTCATGAGTTGCGGAGGACTCATGAGTTGCGGAGGACTCATGAGTTGCGGAGGACTCGAGTTGTCAAGGACTCATGAGTTGCGGAGGACTCATGAGTTCTTACGTAAGTCAGTCAATCGTGCGAATCAGCCGGCTACATTGTCATAAGTGGATCTGTATCAGACGAGCGAGTGAAGTCTCTCCTCGAGTCAGGGTAAAGCAAATCCACAACAAAAGCACTACTATAATGTAGTAGTATTTTTTTCTTAGCATTTATTATTTGCACATTTTGCATGTTTGTTTCATTTGATTGTTGTTTTTGTTTTTAATATATTTTATTGTTATATTTATTGTTGTTGTAATATTGTTCTAGTAATTTGCACATTTTGCCTTTTTTTTCTTCTATTATTATGACATTGCCTATGCGTGGCTAAATGTTGTTTCTTTTTTCATGTGTGCCTTTTTAAAATAAATGTTTGTTACTAAACTCTGGAATAGTGTATCTGCACCGTGTGAATCCACAGAACTTGCGACGTTCTAGTAGTAACACCTACTACGTTAGTGGTTAGAGAGAATGGGCTAGGACTGGATTTCATTGGAGATTTGGCAATAATGACTCAAGTGACTCAAGTGACTCGGATCAGTTTAGTGAGTGACTCAGAATAACCCGAATCCTTAAAATGAATCGAGTTTGCCAGGCCTAGTGGAAATACATCTAACATGCTAACGGATATCCAGTGCAATCACCCAGATGTGCTAGCTCAGGGGAGAGACTGTATGACACTAGCTCAGTGTTTTTCAAACTTTTTTTCCGGCGACCCACATTTTCATAATGACAAACCATCGTGACGCAAATGTCATAAAAATAGGTGTTTGCAAATATACAGTTTTCCTAGCATTTGTATTTGTATATAGGGGTATTAACATAATACATTAGTTCTAATTGTCAGAATAATAATACAACATTAATTTTCTCAATATTGACAGTATTATCATCACAGACCTGTGTTTTATAAAAACATGTTATCACCAAAATAACCAAGATGAGGTGGTTTTCTTAAAAATATTAGATTACTTGTATTAATTTATTCACATTTAGATAAAAAATATCCACAATGCTGTTTTAACTAGCTATGTGAAACTAAAGTCAAATAAAAGTTTGGAAAACTGTAACAAATGGCATTTATTTTGTTACTTCTAACGACCAGCGCAGTGGGTGAACACGTTTTCAACATACAGGTTATTTTGTCTGATGTAGGTAAGCCTATAAAATCTGTTTTATTTTTGGCCAATTCAATGAGCGAGACTACAGTAATTACTTCAAGCGATTTATATACATAGACAAATGATTGATATTCATCATTGTTTCCCTTTTAAATAGTAGCCTAATCATTTTCATAAGCATTTGGATTAGTGAGTGAAATGGAGAAAAACAAACGTTGTGTTTTTGGACAATTTAGAATGGACTAGACACTTTCATGACTATGAAGTGCGTTAGATAGAAAAGATATGTTAGGTGCATGCTGGCTATGTTAAGTTGACAAACGCACACTGCATTTACAATTTCATATTTCTTTGCACATTTCACTCTATTTGTGGAAGTTCGCTGTTACATTTTTCACTGAAGTAGCCTAATGTTACGCACGAACTCCCAAGAAAAAGTGTTGTCTGTTTTTAGGGAATGTAGAAGGGCAGAAGTAGTGATGTTACAAGCACTTCGCAATAGAGGCGCGTGCTGAGAGACACACACCGCATACAGAAGATACTGCGCTTACAAATTCACATAACTTTCAGAATAAGCAATATGCGGTGGTAATTATAACTTTATGTGAATATATTGGAATTTTAGGATTATGATTTATATTTTTTTTAATTGCATGTTAATGTTCGGGATTCCGCGATTCGTCCGTGTTCTCCACAACGTGTTAATCATACTGTAGGACCCGCTTGACCTACACAACTCCTCAGTTCATTACACTGCCCCATGTGGTTGTTGAGGTGTACTGTCTACTGTAACATTTTAATCATGAAAGAAAACAATGACAAAATAATTATGAAAACATATTTGCAGACCCAATTTTAATCTCCCGTGACCCACCGGTGGGTTGGGACCCATACTTTGAAAAACACTGAACAAGATGGTACAGCTTGAGACATGCACAGTAAAATAAATAGCATTCTGCATTTTTGTTTAGCTTTTCCTTCCATTGTACCAAACTCGTACCGAACCGTGATGTCTGAACCGAGGTATGAACCGAACTGTGACTTCTGTGTACCATTCCACACCTACTACAGTCTTAATGAAAGTCTAATGTTTTGTGTGTTCACTTTGTTATTTTGTAGGGAAGATCTTTCTCCCTATGTTCTTAGTTCAATAAATCTTTCACCATTGAGAAATGCTCCTGCCTCCTGCCTACCTTACCTTCTACCGTGAGACAGATGGGTTTATCTATCACCTAGTAACAAAGAAGCTGAGAATAATAAAAACTGGAGGCCCCTAATCCTTTAATGTAGTGACAAAAAATTATAGGCAAAATTCACTATATTGGATAACATGGGTAAATATGATGTATAACAATTGTTTATTATTTTACTTAAACTATTTTATTTTTCTAATAAATGTTATTTTTAGCTTGTTATTGAATTGTTAGCTGTGAAAATCAGATTTCATAAAAATCTTAATCTCATAAAAATGTTAGAAACAAAACATAACATTGTTCTTCAATGTATTTCAATGCATTCTTCAGCATTTTTTATCAGTAGGCTTGCATTGGTTTGTCTTAAATAAATACATTATGTAGTATAGGCAGTTATTTGATGTGAAGCAAACACATTAATATATCTTGTAAAAAACAATCCTTCCACCATTACTGCAGATATACAATCACTTGCCACATCATTAGCTACACCTGTTCAAATGCTTTTTAATGCAAATATCTTATCAGCCAATCACATTCTAACAATTAAATGCATTTAGGCATGTACAGTAGACATGGTTGAGACAATCTGCTGCAGTTCAAAACCAAGCGACAGAAAGGAGAAAGGTGATTTAAGTGTCTTTGAACGTGGCATGTTTGTTGCACCAGATGGGCTGGTACGAGTATTTCTGAAAATGCTGATCTACTGGTATTTTCATGTACAACCATCCTAGGGTTTAAATAGTATGGCCTGAAAACAAGAAAATATCCAGTGCTGGCAGTTCTTTAGTTGAAAATGCCTTGTTGATGGCAGAGGTCAAGGGTGAACGGCCAGACTGTTTCAAGCTGAAAGAAAGGCAACAGTACTCATCTAGTGTACACAGTAATTCGTCAGTGTTATATCAACTCCCATAATGTTGAATTTGACACTTTCCCTGAGTTTTTCTCACCAGTTCAGAGATAAATTAACACTTTAGATAGTGTTAACTAAGGGATAGTGTTAAATTTAACACTCACAGTTTTTCTAACACCAGATAGTGTATATTTAACACTGAATTGTGTTATTCCCTTAAACCTGGAGGGTTAATTTCCAATTAGCATATTTGCCAGTATGCCTTCTTCAGTAAATGTAACAAGATAATTGTTCCAGCTCTTGTACCACAAAGACAGTCACTGTAAGACAGTGTATAATTGTTATACAAATTTAAATCCAACTGAAAGGATATCCTACACTTGTAATATTTTATCCCCCACAACCTGCATTCAATAAAATTGCTATGATGAAATACTTACAAACTGAACAAGACTAGCGAAACTACATCGGCGGGAACACTAATCTCAGAAATGGTGGCAATTAATAATACCACTTACAGTTAGTATTCTATTTGAAAAGTATAAAATACTATTATTGTTTAAATGTACAATATGTAGTTTTTGGCCGCTAGGGGTCTCTCAATCGAAACAATAGCAAAAGATGTACTTGAATGACGTCGGTAAGTAGCGTGGGATCATGGGTTTTGTTATCGTTGTTAATGACAACCTTCCAATCTACCATCTCCAGCAGAAAAAATGTTCACTGACAAAGTATTGTATTGTTAAAAATATTATAACTTTATTCACGTTATGTTTGGCAGTTCCATGGAACTTAGAGCAACTAGAGCAGCCAAAGGTTATATGACGCCATTGACGGAAGACAAAATGAAACGTCCCGTGTCTTCAAATTATATCACAAATTTCTCTGGGTTTGAAAGTTGGTGGAAACCTTTAGGATAATGTAAGTACACAAAAAAGAAATATATATAATATAGGTATGGTGATTTTTGCTTTTTTAATACAAAGCACATCTTTTGTTATTGTTTTGGAAAACTACATATTGTACCTTAAATAATCACACATAAAGTAATCAATTCATGAATTCAGAAAGCAGAAAATATATTAAAACAAACAATTCAGGAAAATATACGTGAAGCAAAGCATTCTGGGAAAATTTGATGGTGCTGCCTAACACTTCACTGTGTTAACGTAACACTCTGACAACTAACACAGTTTCTTAACACCAACACTGGGGTTATTTTGTGTTGATTTAACACTCACAAGTTTTAATTTAACACTGTGTAGTTAAAACTGGAAATTCAACACTTGACAATTTGCTGTGTACTCATCGTTTTACAGCTATTTCCAGCAGGACAATGTGCCATCTCACAAAGCTCATATTATCTCAAATGGGTTTCTTGAACATGACAGTGAATGCACTGTACTCAAATGGCCCCCACAGTCACCAGCTCTAAATCAAATTGAAAACCTTTGGGTTGTGGTGGAATGGGCAATTCGCATCATGGATGTACAGCCAAACAATCTGCAGCAACTGCTTGATGCAATACTGTCAATATGAAGCAAAATCTCTAAGAAATGTTTCCAGCACCTTGAAGAATCTATTCCATGAAAATTTAAGGCTGTTCTGAAGGCAAGTGTCCAACCTGGTACTAGCAAGGTGTACCTAATAAAGAGAACGGTGAGTGTATTATGGACATTGTTGTTAATTTCTTGTTATAATGCAAGAATCCTACATAGAGTATAACCACCAATAGCTGGCTGCTTTTGTTTAAGATGTTTGTTACTGTGTTTGTCATGCTGTCACGGTTAGCCCCTCTTGCAGTGACAGGGTGGTTGCTTCAGCCCCACCAGAGTACATGTATATACCGTATTTTCTGTTGTCAGTAACCCGGACATCACATATTTACAGTCGTATGCAAAAGTTTAGGCACCCCTGACAATTTCCATAGATTTTCATTTATAAATAATTGGGTGTTTGGATCAGCAATTTCATTTTGATCTATCAAATAACTAAAGGACAAAGTAATATTTCTGATTCACAGTCAACAACACACAGCTGTTTCCATTCATTTATTGGTTTAGTCTTTGTGTTTGTTATAGTTTGATTGTCGTTTATTGTTTATTGAAAGCTGGGTTTATGTCTGTGCAGTTGTTACGACTATTTATATTCTAACATGTGACCCATCGTTGTCCTTTTGTTTTTTGAGTGTTTTCCGAATTAAACTTTTTACTTTCATTTTCCTCCTTCGCATTTGTCTCATTTGTCCCTGCACTCTGACACCTCGTTACACATACAGAAAATGAATATCTTCCTACAAGAGATGTCACAACTGAAAGCCACAACTACCCATCAATACAGTTATAAGAGGTCTGTATATAAAATCACCCCTCCACACACGCCCTCATACATCCTCACACACCTTTTTAAAATGTTAGTTCTCTGAGCTGTGCAACAGCATGATATAAACCTTAAAAAGTATATTTTGTCTGCATGGTATTGTTACCTGTAAAACATCTATGTTACCTTGTCCATAAACGTGCCAGTTGTAATATTATATATTTTTTACCCAGACGGGCTTTCAATTTCCTCAGTAGGCAATACTAATCCAGTCAGGCATTTAGAGTGATGAAGACATGTTAATAGCCCTAGTTACAGGGTGACCCTCACCTTAATAGTATCACTTTTTCCCAGCACGCCAATTCACAAATACCCAGCAGCTGGCTAACGAAACCAAGTGTGTTCTAGTACACCCAGCCACAGATGAGGCCTATATTCCTATAGTTACCCCGCGTGTCAGGTCAGAGGACTCTTCAAACCCCTGTTCCTTCTCTGAGGGAAGGCTAAATGGCCACCAGTATCGAACCAATGGACCCTGTGTACCATACGTCCCAAATGATCCCCTCGTTCCCTATTTATCATATACACCCTGGTCTGTAGTAGTGCAATAGGGTACTATTTGGGAGGCAGGGCCTTTCCCTGGGAACATACTCTATGGTTACATACAGTTGCCAAGTTCCATTGGGGTAAATTAGGATCAGGAAAAGGACATTAAAGGAGGGGGCAGAGGGCTGTGCTAGTAGGCCAGTGCACTGAGAGGACAGCACTGGGTATGACGTTGGTGAAATGGACCGGAGGAGAAGATCAGAGCTTTTGGACCTGTACAGAACAGCATAGTGGATAGCGAAAAGCCGTGTGCCAGGAGAGATGCAGGTCAGCCATGGGGCAAAGGAAGTACCAGGGGTCGCGATGCAACATCTACCCGAAACGCACAAAGCCAGCTTTTCATCCCAGGCTCTGGCCACTCGACCAAGCCCCATAATTATCTATGACAAAACTCATTAGCAGAGACCTTGTAGCGACATCGGTGACCAGGAATTCCATGGAGGAAGGACATGCACAGAAACAATGTCCCAAACAAATTTCATTGCGCCCTTTGACAAAATGTAATGAAGTGTGTATATTGTCCCTCTCATCAACATTTGAACTCTGAGCCATCAGCACAAAGAGTTTGTTTTCTGAGCCCTCCAAACCCAGCGTGGGACACATCAAATGGCACCTCCACTTCGGCTGTTTTGTCAGGCCCGGGAATGTCTTTTTTAATTCTAGTTATTATTATTATGGGTCTTATGAAATGACCATTGCTTTCATGTCAGATGTTTTATAATATTGGCCCAAGCAGGCACATGAATGACCACACATCAATGGATGGGATTGATGGAAAACACATCATTTACTCATGCTAAACTGAACTTCAGGCATAATACACTCATAGATAAAAATTGGTTATTTGAGCTTCTAAATAGCTTTTTGGTTCTATATTTACATTGTGTTGTACATTTATCGTCTTATCGACTAGGAATGACGAAGCAAGACGTTGCTTCGTTTTAGACGTTTAATGAAAGAAACCGAGTAAATACAGCGTGCTTGATCAGCTAATCGTTCACGAGATGCCGTTGCCAAATCACTAAAACATAAAAAAACGTCCACGTGAATCACGTGCCTTTCACCATCGCTTAATGCCTCTTGGGGAATAAAGTCAATTCACAAATCATAATTACACATGAATGTTTTTAACCACATATGTATCTGAAACATGAACTGTTAATCTTAGTGTTGTGTATTAAATGTTAACTTATTCATTTTAACTTTAATGTCTTTTTGTGAGCCTTTTTGAGGTCAGGCACTGATGATGGATGAAAAAGCCTGGCTAGCAATCGCAGATTCCAATTCATCCCAGTGCTTCAATGGTGTTGAGTTCATGACTCTGTGCGGGCCATTCAAGTTCCAATACATATACCAAACTCATTGAACCATGTCTTTATGGACCCCGCTTTGTGCACCGTCATGATGGAACAGGAAAGGGACTTCCCCAAACTTTGGAAGCACCCAATATAAAATGTCTTTGTATCCAGTATCATTAAGATGAGCCTTCAGGAGCCAATCTCAAATCCTGAAAAATAGCCCCAGACTATTATCCCTCCTCCACTATTAGTAAGGGTTTTTACATACCTTCGGCAATATACTGTATATGTGAGCCTTCTGGAAATTCTTGGATTTCTGCATAAACTGGTCAAAAAATTCACAAAAATAGACAGTTTGCTTGAACTAATAACATACACGAAATTCTGTGAGCACAAGCGGCCGAAATGGGTTTCCTCAGGAGGGTGGCGGGCGTCTCCCTTAGAGATAGGGTGAGAAGCTCAGTCATCCGTGAGGATCTCAGAGTAGAGCCGCTGCTCCTTTTCGTCGAAAGGAGCCAGTTGAGGTGGTTTGGGCATCTGTTAAGGATGCCCCCTGGGCGCCTCCCTAGGGAGGTGTTCCAGGCACGTCCAGCTGGGAGGAGGCCTCGGGGATGACCCGGGACTACGTGGCAGGATTATATCTCCAACCTGGCCTGGGAACGCCTCGGGATCCCCCAGTTGGAGCTGGTTAATGTAGCTCGGGAAAAGGACGTTTGGGGTCCCCTGCTGGAGCTGCTGCCCCCGTGACCCGATCCCGGAGAAGCGGATGAAAATGGATGGATGGATGGATGGATGGACGGACGGAAATTCTGTGTTTTAATTTGTTTATTCAAAGAACCATGTGGACATTCACAGTGCAGGGTGGAAAAACTACAGTATGTAAACCAAATGTATCGTTTTGCAACAACTGTAACCTCAACATTTGTGTCAATCACCCTGTTGAGGTTGTTTCCGCTGCATCTCAATTGTTTGAGGTCAGGACTCTCCAGTCCTGGGCAAGTCCAGAATGTGTATTTACTTCTGCGCTTTTGGTAATTTTCCTGTTTAATCACCCACCTGACTTTGAGATTTAATTGGTATTCAGATGGCCTTACATTCTCCTGCAAAATGTATTGACAGCCTTGGGAATACATTTGTCCATTGATGATATCTATCTGTCCAGTTCCTGATACAGCAGATCGTTCATAAACCATGATGCCCCGTCTACCATACTTCACATTTGGGATGAGGTTTGGATGTTAGTTTGTGTTCTTTCCAAACAACTCAACTTTGGATTATTCTTTACACAGAATATTTTTCCAGTAGTGCTGTCAAACATCCATGTGCTCTTTTTAGAGCTTCAGACATGCAGTGTTTTTTGGACAGCAGTGGAATCCTCTGTGGTGTCTGTATGAACTCTTTTTGTTTTGTGTTTTACTTATGGTAGACATGTCAACAGAGACGTTAGCATTTTTCAGAGATTTCTGTAAGTCTTTAGCTGACATTCTAGGATTCTTCCTAACTTCATTGTGGATTCTGCGCTGCTCTTGCAATCATCTTTGCAGGACCGCCACAAGTAGGGAGAGTAGCAACAGTGCTGAACTTTCTCAATGTCTTTTTTACTTTTATTTAACCAGGTAGGCACATTGAGAACAATTTCTTATTACCAATGGCAACCTGGCCAAGAAAAAGCGGTAGGTGCAAAGAAACATGAAGTAACACACAATACAAATACAGAGTGCGAAGGGTATTCAGAGTTTGTGGTAGGTATAATATACTGTACAGTCAGGGCAAATAGGGCCTGACCCTACAGTCACACGAGCGACAAAAGACAAGCGACACCACTCACTTGGTGGGCGTTTCTGTATTGATACTAGCATGACGTTGCCTAGTATCTGCGAGAGGTCTTAAAAGTTACTTCAGAGATATTTTCAAGTCACAAAAACCATGTATTTTTATTTTAAAGTATGTATTTCTCTATAGAAGTAACAAAATATATGAGATAAAATGCCAAATATATAAGATATATACAGAAATACGATGTCCCGAAGTGTTTCTCGCTGTCACAATGTCTGTAGTATTTGTCCTTGTTCTGTGTCACTTCATGGTGGTTCTCCCCTGTGTTGTTTTGTTTTCCCGCTCTTTGTATCACATGATCCCCTCACATGGTTTGATTATCCAATCAGTTCTGTTGTTTGGTCCACACCTGCACACCCTTCCCTCGTTAGTTGGGTATTTAGTTCTGTGGGTTTGTTT
>JACXGM010000349.1:22280-77461 GCA_016801145.1 Umbra pygmaea | reverse complement strand
TGCCGCGGGTGCGCCGCGGGTGCGCCGCTGATCAGGGTATTGTTTATTAAAAGCGGCCCACCGGTGGGGCGACCGCGGCAAAAAGGCGGATGCCGCCGGCGCGCCGCTGGTCACCCGCTTTGCAAAAAAGCTCAGCGGCCGCGGTGGCAAAAAGCAGGCGTGCCGCCGGTGGCCCGCTTGCGTGTTGCCTACTGGGAAGGGGAGTGGATAATGCAGGGAGTGAAATTATGGGCGGTACGATAGAAAAGAACGACTGAAGTCTCACCAAGTACTACTCAGTTCCCTGTGTTCGTAACAAAGGGCCATCCAAAAGAACCGGATCATATGCCCGTCCTGAAATTCTTACCGTCTTCATGTATTTTTGGGCCAACTGTAACCGTTTCTGCTAGTGAGCATTGGTTAGGGGTGGCCGAATAGTAGAATGCACAAATGCAAGCCTCTGGAAGATTCTACACCTTAAGGTTCACAGGACTCGAGAGGCACTAGCAGCTTCAAATAACAGTTTGCTGCATTCTGGCAGCTGCTCTCTTAATCCAATGAATTTGTCTGGCAGTAACCTTCCTCATTATGCCACAAATGTCTTCACAGTACTATGATCACACTTAGGTTTTTGTGAAATATCTAATGTTTTCATACCTTGTCCAAAGCAATGCACTATTTTCCGCTTTTCCGCAGCAGAGAGATCCTTTTTCTTTCCCATATTGCTTGAAACCTATGGCCTACTTAATAATATGGAACATCCTTCTTAAGTAGTTTTCCTTTAATTGGGCTCACCTGGGAAACTAATTATTACAGGTGTCTGAGATAGCAATGTCAATTGTTTACAGTATATTGCTCTGGAGTTCTATGGTTGCATTATGCTACTCTTGTTTTATTATTCTACTAAAAAAATCTTTCCCTCACACGAATAAGACCTTGAGGTTCTTAAACTCCTTCACATGGGGTAAGGTCTCATTCCCTACATGGAGTACGCAATCCACCAGTTTCCTGCTGAGAGTCATGGCCTTAGATTTAGAGGTGCTGATCCTCATCCCAGCCGCTTCACACTCAGCTGCAAACCGATCCAGTGAGTGCTAAAGGTCACTGATTGATGAAGCCATCAGGACCACATCATTCGCAAAAAGAAGTGATGAGATCGTCAGCACACCAAACTGTAACCCCTCCCCACCACAACTATGCTTTGATATGCTGTCCATAAATATCACAAACTGGATTGTTGACAAAGTGCAGCCCTGAGAAGCTGAGAAGTGTGATCCCCTGTAATTGGCACACACCCTCTGGTCCCCCTTTTTAAACAGGGGAACCACCACCCCGGTCTGCCACTCCTTTGGCACTGTCCCAAACTCCCACGCAATGTTGAAGAGACCAAGACAGACCCTCCCCACCCAAAGCTTTCAGCATTTCTGGATGGATCTCATCAGTCCCCGGGGCTTTGCCAATGTGGAGTTGTTTGACTACCTCAGTGACCTCATCGAGGGAAATTGACGATGACCCTCCATCAGCCTCTAGCTCTGCCTCTATAATAGAGGACGTGTAAGTCGGATTCATGAGTTACTCAAAATGTTCCTTCCAATGCCCAATTACCTCACCAGTTGAGGTCAACAGTGTCCCATCCTTATTGTACACAGCTTGGATGGTTCCCCGTTTTACCCTTTCTGAAGTGCCGAACGGTTTTCCAGAAGCACCTTGATAGTTGTTCTTCATAGCCTCTCCGAACTCCTCCCAAACTCGCTGCTTTGCATCTGACATGGCAGAGGCTGCCGCCCTTTGGGCCCATCACTACCCTGCAACTGCCTCCGGAGTCCTCTGGGATAACTTATCCCTGAATGACTCCTTCTTCAGTCAGACAGCTTCCCTGACCACCGGTGTCCACCACGGTGTTCGAGGGTTACCGCCCCTTGAGGCACCTAAGACCTTTAGACCACAGCCTACCACCGCAGCTTTAGCAATGGTGCTTTGAACATTGCCCGCTCAGGTTCAATGCCCCCAACCTCCACAGAGATGCCAGAAAAACTCAGCCGGAGGTGTGTATGAAGATCTCTCGGACAGAAGCCTCTTCCAGACGTTTCTACACTACAAGTTTGGGCTTACCAGGTCTGTCCAGATTCTTTCCCCACCCTCTGATCCAACTTACCACCAGATGGTGATCAGTTGACAACTCTCCCCCTCTCTTCACCCGAGTGATCACAAAATCAATCATCAACCTTCGGCCTAGGATGCTCTGGTACCACGCACCCTTATGAGCATCCTTATGTTCAAACATATTGTTTGTTATAGACAATCCATGACTAGCACAGAAGTCCAAAAACAAATGACCACTCAGTTTAGATCAGGGAGGCCGTTCCTCGCAATCAAGCCTCTCCAGGTGTCTCTATCTTTGCCCACGTTTGGTGCACAAACAACCCTCAGAATCCCCACCCATCACCCTTAAGTGTAAGGAGGCAACCCTCTTGTCCACTGGGGTAAACTCCAACACAGTGGCGCTCAGTCGGGGGTTTGTGAGTATTTCCAAACCCCCCCGGCACCTCTCAAACTGGGCAACTCCAGAGAATCCAGGAGTACGGTTCCAGAACTGAGGCTGTGCATGGCGTTAAGCCCCACCAGATTCAACTGGTAACGATCCACCTACCACACAAATTCTGGCTCCTTCCCCCACAGAGAGGTGACATTCCATGTCCCTAATGCAAGCTTCTGCCACCCGGGTCTGGTTGTTCCTGTGAGTGGTGGGCCCACAGGATGGAGCTGCCCATTCGTCTTGTCAAAATGCCTCGAGGTCATGCAAAGACTTTGGTCGTCTTGCATGAACTGCATGTTTGAGATCTCCCCAAAGTGGCTTGATGATATACGGTCAGGAAACTATGATGGCCACTCCAGAACATTTTTCCACTGTAACCACTGGATGGTGAACTTGTGCTTAGGGTCATTGCCATGCTGGAAAGTTCAAAAGCATCCCATGTGCATCTTTCATGCAGAAGATTACAAATTGTCTGCCAGTATTGTCCAATTACATGCTGCATTCATCTTGCCATCAAAGGTTCCCTGTGTTTTGGAGCTCACAAATCCCCAAAACATCAGTGAGCCACCACCATGCTTCACAGTGGGGATAATATTATTTTTACTATAGGCCTTGTTGACCCCTCTTTAAACATAGCACTTATGGTTGTCAATGTCAATGTCAGTTTTATTTCTATAGCACTATTAATCACAACCATGGTTGTCCAATGTGCTGCACAATGATAACAGAACAAGGCAAAAACAATTTAGTTAACAACAATAAAAACACAATACAATACAACTTCCTCATTGATTATATGCCAAATTAAACAAATTAGTTTTTAGCATAGATGTAAAAACAGACATTGAAGATGCGGAGTGAATCCAGAGAGGCAGAGCATTCCACAGCCTGGGGGCAGCTACTGAAAAGGCCAGGTCACCCCTGCATTTCAGTTTCCACTTCGGAACGCATAACAATCTCTGGTTGGACGACTGGAGGGATAGAACTGGACGATATTCGGTTAATAAGTCTGATAGGTAAGAAGGGGCCAGACTGTTTATTGATTTAAATACCAAAAGAAGAATTTTAAAATTCACTCTGTAACAGACAGGCAGCCAGTGCAGAGAACGTAATACTGGCGTAATATGGTCCCGTTTTTTGGTACTGGTGAAAAGTCTAGCAGCCGCATTTTGTACTATCTGCAACTGGGATATAGCTGGGATATAGCTGAATGGCTAATCCCAAGATATAGTGACTTTATGGTTGTGACCATTAAGCTCTATTTTGGTCTCGTCACTCCAAATTACATTGTGCCAGAAGTTGTGAGGCATGTCAAAGTGTTGTCAGTGCATTTTTTGTGGCACTGGCGCAGTAGTTTTCTTTCTAGCAACTCAACCATGCAGCTCATTTTTGTTCAAGTATTGTCATATTGTGCTCCTGGAGAAAACCACACACTCTTTTTCTTTTTCCATAGCAGCCTGTAGGTCTCCCGTGGTTACCTGTGGGCTTTTTCTTTGTATCCCAAACAATCCTTCTGGCAGTTTTGCCTGAAATATTTCTTGGTCTACCTGTCCTTGGCTTGGTTTTAAGAGAGCCCAGAATCTTCCACTTCTTAATAAGTGATTGAACATTACTGACTGGCATTTGCAAGACTTTGGAAATCTTTTTATATCCTTTTCAAACGTTATACTAACTTTTAACAACTTTGTGATAATTAATGGCTTCATATGATCACTATCCTTACATAACAGTCAGAATTTTTGGCATGAAGAGTCATATTGTCAAAATCAATGCCGACATTTCACAATATCTGCAAGAGTATGCAAACTTATGAGCACAACTGTGGTTTTACTGATGTATCACCCATAATATTTTCAGTCATAATTTACTTCCTGGGTTTCTTTAGCTGGATTATCCATTTAAGTACATAGATAGGCACCGATAGGCCAAAGCATTTACTCATCACACCAGTGACATTTGCAGTACCTACCATAAAAATAGCAATATGGATACTCATATAGAAATATGGTGCAATTACAGAATAATTCACTGTGCAGTGTGTCACCTTAGCTTACTCTATAAGTTTCGTAGGATAGCCTACATATGGTCAGCCCGAAAATACATTTTGTTTGGACCCTAAATGAGAATGAGGATTACTGACAAGGTTAGTTGTGTGAATGTCAATGATAAATAAACAATTAGAAAACTTCTGATGAACTAGCAGATTATGAAATTAACTCAAATTTTCTAATTCTCAAAAACGTCCAGAAATGGCATATTTTTGCACACAGAAAATAAAATTGATTTTCCCATCGGGCATTTACTTGAAATGCCAGATGGTCAGTACACACCTGCATTGCAAGTTAACTTGTGAATTTGACAAAAAAAATACCTTTTACAAATTTAGCTCTCTGTCTACTGCACTGGTGTTGCAGTTAATAGGTGTTCACTTGAAAACTGTGACAGGTACAAACAAATACTTTTTCTCAGCACTTTTTCCTGGGAAAATGTAGAGTAATACACATGCACTCTTAAGGGCCTGCTCCTATCAGCACAGAAATCTGTGAAGCAGCATGTGGCTTGCCCTAGTTCCTCATTACCTTTGTGTGTGTGTGGGTGTGTGTGATAGCGTATTGCGACAAGACTGACCCATTTGAATCTGGGATTGATTAAAAAAGTAGCCTTATATTTCTAGAGCCAACATTACTCGCTATTCCTAAACAATTGGAATTCGTTCTCAATCAGCTTAACGATTAAAACAGTGTGAGAAAAATTGAGTAAGACATAAAACTTTGACTTTTCATCCCGAATAGAAATAGGTCGCTGCCAAATAACAGAAGATAATGTGTTATTCCTTATAGCTTAGGGTTGAGCATATGGAGCTCTAAATTGAAAAAAACATGTAGGAGCACTACTGTAATGACTTTGACTACATCAGCTGTTATCTAAGCTCTGGAGGGTGGGTGGAGGAAAAACTTAGTACAGACAGTCAGATCCCTAATCAAAAGCTGGTTGCCACTCGAGCCATCTCATTCTCTTGTTGTTGGCCTCACCACTTATTGCGCGACAGACGCACAACCCAATTTTGCCATAACGTTCCATTGCAGCATAGTCCACGTTTTTCCTCGTCTGTCATTTGAGGTTGTATAAGATCGAAATACGGCGTACCTTCTGATCTTAGAGTGGATGCCAATAAGTAAGGGTTTTGGTTTAGTCATCCGGTAAAAACAGGAAAAGTGCGCGCGTTCGGACGCTCAGCTGGCACGGGCATTTTTTTTGCCTGACAAGAAAGAGAGCGCGAGATGCTGCTTGAGTTGTTTTTGCGCCTTTTCGCACTATCTGTTTCTCTGGCTGTAATCTTACCTTGGGACAAGACATTTGGAGAAGGGAGATGTAAAGAGGCTTAAAGTATGGCATGCAAAGATGGTTTCTGTCAAGAAGGAGATTGTGACTGCGATGTACCCCAGTTACATTTCTGCTCTCTTCTACTTTTTCTGCCTTACTACTTGGTGAGTTCCGAAGATCCATGATTTTGTTTTTATCTTATTTTCTCCCGTTATATTGGCACGGCGGAGGTGCCACAGTCCATCGTCCTGAAAATCCCAAAGGTTTTATTGTGTTGTAGGCTATTGTGACTCCCATTGTTAAATTTATCATAGGCAACTTGGAGATCGGAGAAGCTGGTGTTTTTCACATAACAAATCACTTTCATTATTTCTGTCGTTTTCCAGTATAAAGAGGATCTCCGGAACAATAAAAAAGGATGAGAGAATTTATCCCGAGAATTTCACACGCATTTTAGACCGTCTACTGGACGGGTATGACAACAGACTGCGACCTGGATTTGGGGGTAGGTACATGACCTACCTGACGTACTAACAGTTCACCTGTCCCATTAGTTTGTAGGCTACAGTGTTTCAAAAGGTTTTGAGTAAATTAGTTGCATTTTTGTACCAAGGCACTTGGTAATTATTTCCATTTGACCTATTAGGTTGACAGACACTCACTGATTTAATTTTCCTACCAGTGAACACTATCCTTTTCATAATATTTCGAATTAAATATGTTGCATACTCTTTCCTCTCATATACGGTATGTAGTGTTTAAAAAGATGTACTTTAATCATAATCTGATAAACTTCCCTAAATCACTTATCTGACCCTTGTGCGCAACTAAACTGCAGGATGCATTCAAATGTTTGCGCCAGTTTACATAAACACGGGGAAAGCAGATGCACAATTTAGGTAATCTAAACGCATGTTCTTTTCGCGCAATGGCCTATGTCAAACTATCTGTGCAAAGTATTGACATTCGTCGATTAGACAGTCGTTTAATGCAGTCTTTTTTGAACACTGCAATTACATCTGACTTGGATGGGCGAGATTAAAACAGAAAATCTTCACGTTCCCTCAGTCAACTCCAACCTCTTAAATATGCATATAAACTTCAGAGCTTTCCCTATTTCGTGTCCAAAAAATACTGAATCCGCAGTTCGTACTGAAAGCTGCACATATTATTTTACTAAATCGAAATGTTATAGTTTTATAAACTCAAAAATAAGATTTTGTTGAATTCGGATTTACAGTGATCGGCTTCATCCGATGATATTTCATTTGATTTATATTTTACTATTCCATTAGTTTGATATAAGCTCAGAACAGAAGCACCTTAGTTGGTGCTTTAAGTGGGATTTGGTTTGATTGTCTGCAGGCAGTTCTTGGACTAATTGCGCTCTAGTGACTCGTCAGGCGGGTCTGGCACCAAGCAAACGCTAACAGGTCGTCAGTTGAGTGATCGTGTCCTTCTACAAGGGTGCCGGAATACTTGAAAAATGTGTTGAAAAGGTGTGTTGAAAAATTGTGTTGAAAAGGTGTGTTGAAAAAGTGTGTTGAAAAATGTACAAATGTAAAGTACTTTTCTGGGTTTGGCTGAGTTCACAAGTTTTGGAAGTTCCTAATTAAGATTGAACCTAATTAAGATTGAACCTCGTTGAACCATGTCTTCATGGACCTGACTTTATGCACAGGGGCACAGTCATGCTGGAACAGGAATGAGCCTTCCCGAAAATGTTGCCACTTTTGGGTATGGAGTGGAGGAACTTGAGTTGCCTGCACAGAGCCCTGAACTCAACCCCATTGAACACCATTGGGATGAATTGGAAGGGCAATTGTGAGCCAGGCCTTCTCGTCCTACACTGGGTGTCTGCTGTTAGAGACCCATTGGGGGAGGGGGCAGTTCCATATTAATGTTGATGGAATGGAATGTGTCCAACAAGCTGATATGGGTGTGATGGTCAAGAGTCTACATAATGTTGGCTATATAGTGTACCTTTTTTATTTCTGGGTGTGGTGCATCAGGTAGGCTGCAGAAAAAACATAAATGTATATATTTAATTTATTTAATCATGTATTTATTTATTTTGTTCCAAATGCCCTAGCCCCATATGTCTCCAGCCTTTTCAGTCATGAAAGCAACAGTGAAGTGTTAAAATATATTCCTTAGTGTTCTTGGTTTTTTATTTATTAATTTACCCACTTTTTGCCAGGCAAGTCAATTATGAACAAATTCTTATTCACAACAATGGCCTGGCCGGAGGCAATGAACACCTCCTTTAGGGAATGTGTGTTGGCGTTAAATATAAAGGGACAGAGCTCAGGCAGAAGGCACATGGCGACGGCACGGTACTCACAGAAGACATTAAAAACAAGCACAAGAGAAACACTACAGTTTGTGTAAAAGAGAAAGTGCTGCATTACCTTTTCTGTCAGCATGTCTGGTAAAATAAGGGTTCATAGAATACTGGGGACCTATAAGCATCTTCTTATGCAAGGTGTCTTTAATGTTCTTTCTGGTTTTAGGCTGGGTATCAGAAAAGCAATTTGAGACAACTTTTGATGAAAATTCATTGTGTGGTTAAAAGGGACAGTAGACAATGAGTTTTTGTTTTAGGCAATTACACGTCACTTTCCCTAAACCCTAAAACTCTAGCAACAGCTTCACCTGGAACAAAGGTTCTGGAGATAAGCGATATGGGGGTGTGATAAAACATTATGTGATAGCCTACGGCTTGTGATAATCTAATAACTAAGCCAAAAATGCCACCAGCTGTACTTTCACTACAAACTGAGTCTTATATACACACATACACACACATACACAGTGTGCTCTATAATTCATTGGACAGTGACCATTCTTGTGTTATTTCGGTTCGGTACTCTAGCACTTTGAGTTTAAAAGGATACAATGATGATTAGGTTAAAGTTCAGACTGTCAGCTTTGATTTGAGGGTATATGCATACATACCGGATGAATCGTTCAGAAATGACAGCATCTTTTGTACACGGTCTACCATTTTTGGGCACCAAAAAACACTGGACTATAATGTAGAATAAAGTAATAGTTGTTAATATTTGGTCACATATCCTTTGCATGCAATGACTGCTTGAATTCTGCGATGCATCAACATCACCAAACGCTGGGTGTCTTCCCTTGTGATGCTCAGACATGCCTTACCTTATATATGTGTACTATATGGTCAACATTTCTGTTAAACATTATTTTTGTCCTTACAATTTATGGGCCCTATTTTAATGATCTGAAACGCAAGTATCAAACGCAAAACGCAAGTGACATTCTGGGCGGGTTCCGGGCGCTGTTGCTATTATGCCGGCGGGATAAATGACACTTGCGCCCGACGCAAATCTAAAATGAGTAGATCTGAGGCTACATTAGTCATAGGTGTGGTTTGGCCATAATGTGCAATAAACCAATCAGAGCGTCATCTCACATTCCCTTTAAGAACAGGCGCGCTTGTTCCATGGTGGATTGCTATTATAATGGTGGATTGCTATTGATTTTTCCTTTTTACAAAATGTAAATAAAGAAATGTCACAAGACATACTTTCCGATGTCTAACATTAGACCAAGATGACTTTGATTACCTCATTCTTCGGTCAAATAAGCTCTCCTCTCCCGTTCTGCAGCTGGGGCATTTGGGTTAACTGGCAACAGCACATGCATTTCAACATCAAGTCTCCTTAAGTCCTTTAATATTTCCTCATTTATGTCATCAACACATCCATGATTCATGGACATGTTGTGTAAAAGACAACAAGCCACAAAGAATGCTGTGACTTGAGTAGTGTAAAGTGCCTCCTGTCCTTTCCAAACACCTGCCGCTCATTTTCAGTGTGCCGAATGTTTGTTCAATTAAGTGTGCCGAATGTTTGTTCAATGTGATTTCAATTAAACAGCATTTCACATACTGTTGCTGGCATCATAAATGGTGTCATTATCAGCCATGTCTTTAACGGATAGCGTTGTCCCCTTAACAGCCACCCATCCAAGGGGGGTTTCCCATCAAAGATGGCAGAGTTTGCCATAAATGAGTTGTGTGGCTTGAGCCAGGGTAATTCGCAAAGACGTGGGTGATTTTACTATTAGCGTCGCAAATGATTTGTGTTTTCAGGAACTGCAAGATAGCACCAGTGAACGTTTGCACCGGAACACGCCTCTTCTTTTTGCTGAACCACCCAACGAATGCAGGTTCATTCCCTAATTTATCGACGCACGTCTGTGGAAGGAAAAGTCCCATATGCGTCGGGTGCAAGATAGGAATGATACATGCGTTAGTGTAAAAAGTCAATTGTGCTGGGTGTAAGATAGGGCCATATGTGTGTTATGTACAATATATTCACAAATAATTGGAAATGTAACTGTAATTATATTTTAATATGATATTTAAAGCTGTTTAACAAAATAAGATGGCTTTTCTTTAGAGGAAACATAAAATATGACTGTGACATCATTAAGGGCACTAGGGATGCTCATTTCGGGTAATTTTCCCAACCGACAACCGTAACTCGTTATCCGATTATCAACTGTTAACTGATAAGATTATATGATTCAATTGGCTTTAAATAAAAAATTCAATTGACGAGTGTCTGTAACCCGTTAAATACATTAAAAAAAATTCACGGATTTGTTTTAATGTCTAAACAGCATAGATCAACAGCTACCGGGTGCACCAGCTTTGCGTAGAAGTTCACTCGGGTGCAAAGTCCACACTAAACGATACAATGCCTTGCGAAAGTATTCGGCCCCTTCACTTTCAGTGCAGCAAACTCTCTCCAGAAGTTCAGTGAGGATCTCTGAATGATCCAATGTTGACCTAAATGACTAATGATGATAAATAGAATCCACCTGTGTGTAATCAAGTCTACGTATAAATGCACCTGCTCTGTTATAGTCTCAGAGGTCCGTTGAAAGCACAGAGAGCATCATGAAGAACAAGGAACACAACAGGCAGGTCCGAGATACTGTTGTGGTGAAGTTTAAAGGCTAATTTTGGATACAGAAAGATTTCCAAAGCTTAAATCATCTCAAGGAGCACTGTGCAAGCGATAATATTGAAATGGAAGGAGTATCCGACCACTGCAAATCTACCAAGACCCGGCCGTCCCTCTAAACTTTCAGCTCATACAAGGAGAAGACTAATCAGCGATGCAGTCAAGAGGCCCATGATCACTCTGGATGAACTGCAGAGATCTACAGCTGAGGTGGGCGAGTCTGTCTATAGGACAACAATCAGTCGTATACTGCACAAATCTGGCCTTTATTGAAGAGTGGCTTGAAGAAAGCAATTTCCGAAAGATATCCATAAAAAGTGTTGTTTAAAATTTGCCACAAGCCACCTGGGAGACACACCAAACATGTGGAAGAATGTGCTCTGGTCAGATGAAACCAAAATTGAACTTTTTGGGAACAATGCAAAACATTATGTTTGGTGTAAAAGCAACACAGCTCATCACCCTAAACTCCATCCCCACTGTCAAACATGGTGGTGGCAGCATCATGGTTTGGGCCTGTTTCTCTTCAGCAGGGACAGGGAAGATGGCTAAAATTGATGGGAAGATGGATTTAGCCAAATACAAGACCATTATGGAAGAATGAACCTGATGGAGTCTACTAAAGACCTGAGACTGGGACAGAGAGTTGTCCTCAAACAAGAAAATGATCCAAAACATAAAGCAAAATCTACAATGGAATGGTTCACAAATAAACATATCCAGGTGTTAGAATGGCCAAGTCAAAGTCCAGACCTGAATCCAATCGAGAATCTGTGGAAAGAACTGAAAACTGCTGTTCACAAACGCTCTCCATCCAACCTCACTGAGCTCGAGCGGTTTTGCAAGGAGGAATGGGCAAAAATGTCAGTCTCTCGATGTGCAAAACTGATAGTGACATACCCCAAGCAACTTACAGCTGTAGTCGCAGCAAAAGGTGGCACTACAAAGTATTAACTTAATTAGTATTAATTAGTATTAACCAATTTTTCAGTTCTTTATTTGTTAAAAAAGTTTGAAATATCCAATAAATTTCGTCCACTTCATGATTGTGTCCCACTTGTTGTTGATTCTTCACAAAAAAATACAGTTTCATATCTTTATGTTTGAAGCCTGAAATGTGTCAAATGGTCAAAAAGTTCAAGGGGGCCGAATGCTTTCACAAGGCACTGTACATTGAAACTAGTTAGTTTTATACTGAAGCTGTGTCAATGTTTGGTTTCACCAAACTACACTGGCGTAAAGTCCACACCAACCAAAATATTGTAGCAGAAAATTTGTTGCAGACGTTTTCACTTTCTGTTGTCAATCAAAGGAAAGTAGCCTTGATGCAGTGTTTACCGAGTTGTCAAATTATAGAATGAAAACAGTCGGTGACAATCTGGAACAAGGTTGCTGCTTACAGGAGGCCTACTGCAAATAAGGGCTATATTTCATTAACACAAAACAAAATGTTGATACGCTTGCTATGCGTTATGTTACTAACTATACAATATCTGCCGAGCGCACCCATTCCATTGAAATGACCATTACGGTGCCCTCTGACAATAAAGTGTGTGTTGTCAATCACTGTGTGTGTTGTTTTTAAGGTAACATTATTTTGTCGGCTATAATGCATCAGGAGCATGATGAATTATAGCCGATAAAATAATATATGTTTCCCAATACGATAGCGTTATACGTTTCTGTACATGAAAAAATGAAAGCGCAAGTTAATATCACAGTCATCATAAATGTCCAAGGGTTGTCATTTTAAACGAAGAACGCGTTGCAGATGCAAAACAGGCAGCCGGTATATTTTGCTCCTCATGAGAGTGAGGAGTCACGTGCTGATCTGGGCGGGGTCGGAGTCGGTCGGCCATGATGGTAGGAGACGCTATTGGTTGCCAGGGGCAACGCCTTCAGAACTTCACAGAGGCGCGACTAAACATTCCAGAGCTCTTACATTTTTTGCACATTTATTATTTTTGCACATTTATTATTTCGGCGGGACTACGGATCTACGAATACAAGAAAGAAAAGGAAGAAAGTAATGCTTTGCAAAAAGATAAGGCGAAAGAAAAGGGACCTTACAGGAACAAGCTCACACCAAGCGCAAAACAGCGATATTTGGAGGAGCTCTCAGGCATCCAAAATATCGACCCATACGAGCTCCCTGCAGCGGAATGGCACAGAGACCTGGACGATTTACCTCCATGCACATATATAGACATTGTGAATTATCTTGTTTTTGGTGTAAGTTACTACACAAGGCAGGAGTTTAAAAGCCACAAGTCTTTGGAAAGTTACGAGGCTTTCTGCTGTGGCTGGGTGCAGGACTTGGCCATCTACAAGCCTCCAGGTGGGGAAAACAGCGTTGTACTGGCAAAGGTTTGTTTCTTCACATCCCTTTTAGTGTTGTAAAAAACATTAAATATTTGAAGTGGTCTGTTAAATGCAAAGTAATTAACTGCGACTGTTTCGTAAACACTAGAAGTGTCTGCTAAATGCAAAGTAATTAACTGCGACTGTTTCGTAAACACTAGATTGTAACGAGATGTTCAATGTACACAAACGTTTCCAACATGTTTTGATGTAGGCTAAAGCCGTGTATTCTTAGGTATTTAGTATTTAATTTGATTTTAGCCCAATGACACATACTGTACCAGGTTTTTGTGTTGGGTGTTGGGGGCTGCAAAGTGAACAAACCAGTTCTGGGTTGGCTAGGGTAGTTGAATGTGTGAATATGTAAATGTTCTGGTTAGATTAAAGCCATTAACAGTGTGAATGCAAGGTGTATGAGATTCAGACGAGGCTGTAGACAGATGGTAAACTAAAGTGTAGACTGTAACTTGAAATAAAAAAAACTCCTATTACCGAGTAAACACACGTAAACAATCATGTTTTGCCACCGGAATCCTGCCAACATGGCGGAGAGGGTGTGGATCTCGCGAAATCGAGGGAGGGGCTCTGTACAATGACGACAACTCCTCACTCTCAATATCTCCCCACCTTT
The DNA here is from genome assembly GCA_016801145.1 of Umbra pygmaea. Classification (NCBI taxonomy): domain Eukaryota; kingdom Metazoa; phylum Chordata; class Actinopteri; order Esociformes; family Umbridae; genus Umbra; species Umbra pygmaea. The sequence continues at coordinate 63,627 of JACXGM010000349.1, read as the reverse complement.
CAAAACGAAGCGCCAGGCTCTGGTTGCGCGTGTCAACGCGCCACGTGATTTAACTAATATAGGCTATATATATAGCCTGGAAAAATCCAGACCCAAATCCGGAGGAGATATGGGTCTGGGATCTAGTAATGAAAATGACCCAGCTCGAGGGGCGGAACCAAGTATGCATTTGAAAATCTCACTGTACGCATTTGGATAACACTACGACCTATCACCAGTGGTTTTTCGCTAAGCACCTATGGCGGACCTAACTAGTAGATTAAACTCTTGCAAATACAGCAAAAACGTCCTTCCTAAAAAGGAACAATTCGAGCACCGTCTTCTATCCCTCTTTTAGACAAAAAGCCAAGTCTAACTCATTCATTGTAGTGGCCAAAGCCATTTTAAACAACTGGTATTATTACGATCTTACAATGTTTACTAATGACTTCGAGGTCGCAGCGCTGTCGTCATCTGTTTAACACGCTTCTGGCACGCCTATATCAGATACACCGATGTGATTGGTGCAGCTCGGCTACAAGGGCATAATTAATGAGCAGAATTACTCGGTGCCAGAGTAACTTGCTGAGCAAATTCAAATTGTGCTCTCGCGAGAACTCTGGATTTCCAGGGTACTATATATACATATAAACCGTCAATATGAGCATCCCTAAAGAGCACACTTGCCTACTTGGCTGCACAACACTTGGCAACAATGACAGCCACCAAATGTGTGTTTTAACAGTCTAAGCTTCTTGCACCTAGTGTACCTGCTGGTACTTTCTTCCATTCTTCAATTGCAAAATGTTCAAGCCCTTGAGTGTTTGCAGGATTCCGTCAATCAGACTGAGATCCGGACTCTTTGCTGGCCTTCAAACTAAGTGTATTTAAACTTCAGAATTCAACTGTATATACTATATAAATAATAACTGCAATCAGCCATAACATTATTATCACTGACAGGTGAAGTGAATAACTGTCACACTTCGGGTTATGGTGCCGAGAGGGAGACACAGGCCGATAGATATTTGTTGAGTAGAAAGGTGTTTTTTTTGTTCTTTTTTTTTCATTTTTCACATATACACACATACCGTACAGCAGTGGTCCTCAGACTCTTCCATGGAGGGCCTAGTGTATGCTGGTTTTTGGTCTTTCCCTTAAATTAGAGCATAATTAGAACCTACACAGCCAGGTGAGGGGCGATACTATGTATATGAATGTAGACTTTTGGATCATGGCTTCATGGCTTTATGTCATGACATTTACATCCCCCAACTCCATCCTAAATCTGTCTGCATGAGAATGGTCTACAATGATAAATAGAAGTATTCTAAATTAAATTCCACTGGCATTCGGTGTTGTGAAACTGAAGAACATTTTTTCTCAATAGGTCCAGTGACAGAGGTGAAAACTGACATTTATGTGACAAGTTTTGGTCCTGTTTCTGACGTTGAAATGGTATGTAATCAAGAAGCAACTTGAAGCAAAAAGTAGTTTATCCTAAAATGCCCCTTGTCCATGAGCAGCGTTCAATGCCTTGCTCTCCCGCTAGGTAGGATGCATCCTAAAGGCACATGGGACAAAGAAAAGCAGCATTGCTCAAGAGAAACCCATTCATTCCAATGAATGACATGGCTGCACGCTCCTAAAACGCTGTGCCTAGCAAAGCCGTGTGCACCTCTCCAAAATAATGTAAAGCCGCTGCGCTCAAAGTTAAAATAACTTGAACTTTGGCCCAGAAACCACTGGCCTCTTGAAGCGCAAACAATTGGATTACAGTTTGTGGTTATATTTTTCTAGAAAGCAAAATAGAGGAGGATCTGTTTTCTGTTTATTTGAGTTTCTAATATGATGTTTTGCACGGCACCTTGCATGGGATGCAACTGATACCACAAAACATGTGCCGAGTCCTTGACACAACTACAGTATAGCACTGTAGCTGGCTAGCAGGCTAGTAGATTTTGCTAAATACCAAAATCAGTGGATAGTGGTTTTGTAAAATACTGTGGACCCGCCGTGGTCAAATTTAAAATAATATGAAGCTGGCATCGTTGTAGAAACTCGAATAAGTCTGGTACATTGTACGCGGAAGAGCAGCATTGCGCCAGAGAAACTTATTCATTTTAATGAATGACGTGGCTGCACTCAACAAAACCACTGTGCACAGCAAAGCCATGCGCACCTCTCAAAAATACAGTGGAGCCGCTGTGGTCAAAGAGGGATATGCACCTAGGCTAGCAACGTCGCTAGCTTGGGAGCAAACGCCTCCCCATATCAAATGAATGGCACAGTCGGAGCAAGGCGTTTTTAACGCTGGCCATGGACAGCGGGCTTTAAGGTTTCATAAAAGTGTGAAGTCGTGACCATACATTGGCACAACGTTGGTGTTTGCCTTCTCAGGAGTACACTATGGATGTGTTCTTCAGACAGACCTGGGTGGACAAGAGGCTGAAGTACGAGGGGCCAGTGGAGATCCTCCGGCTCAACAACTTGATGGTCACCAACGTGTGGACTCCAGACACCTTCTTCCGGAATGGCAAAAGGTCTGTGGCCCACAACATGACCGCCCCCAACAAGCTGTTCCGCATCATGAAGAACGGTACCATTCTCTACACCATGAGGTACTATGTTTGCCAAAAATATTTCACGTCATGATTCCTAAAGTACATTACCCAGCACCCCTGGTAGCGCTACCGTAGAGAAAGAGCCAAAACAGGACAATGACCTCCATCATAAATATGTCTGTGTGAGAAAAGCCTGCAATGATAAATAGAAGTATTGTTGTTTTTTTGGTTCATAATGTGTAGAGGTCAGATACTCTGTTTAACCCCCACTTGCTTCTAAGTTTAAATCTGTAGTCCAATACATGGTACCTCAGTTGGTTCCTGCATGAATTCCTAAGATAGAGTTTTGTTAAAATCAAGAGGATAGTTCAAAGAAATAGTATATAACATATGCACTCACTAGTAAGTATCTCTGGATAAATGCGTGAAATACTTCATGTAGTTGTCGTCCTAGGTTGACTATCAATGCAGAATGTCCCATGAAGCTGGTGGACTTTCCAATGGATGGACATGCATGTCCTCTGAAGTTTGGAAGCTGTAAGTATGCCACGCGTATGTCTGTCTATACTTTCAGCAGCGACTCGATGAAGTAAGCTCTTATAGTTCTCATGAGACTGGATTAAATGGGTTGTTCAACTACAGTGTCCTTTCAGCATTTCATTGTTTCCTGGATTTCCTTTAATGTGTTGAAATGTACAGTGAGAAAATAATTTGCCCAGTTACTGCTACGCTAATAATACATTACAGGATTTCTTTCCAAAACAGATGAGAGAAACTCATATTCGGGACCATTGTTTGTAATGAGCGGTCAGCAAAACATTGAATTATCTCCAATGGAGTAATCTAGGGAGTGAGCCTTCTGTCTTATCAGAAAAACAGCAGTGATTTTAAGATTGCATCTGCTGGCTGAGGGAAGAACTAATGAAGGAGGATGTACAGAGAAAGACTTCCCAACCATCCCCCAGTCTATACTCAGCAGCTGTGACATTGTAGAGGACAACACATAGTCCCGAGTCACCATTCAGTTACATTGTTCATGGTTATAGACCCCCCACCTTAATAACCTCCACCCAACAGTCCCTCTGATGGCCTGGAGTCAGGAAAGCAGACGTTAGATCTGATGGGGCCTATCGGGAAAGGTCGGAATCCATCGTCCTGCCCCAGGTTAGCTCGACACTATCCTGGGTTTTTCTCCAGAGCTGGGTCTGCCAGAGCGCCTGGCAGCGATCCGCTCCACAACACGCCCCAGCCGGTACATTTCTCAGACGCAGCTGGTGTCTTGCCGACTTCAAGTCCCCCCCTCCCCGTGGGAGATGGCAAACTGGAACAATATAATGGGGAATGTGTAGCTGCAGACAGACCCGCTCTTACACAAACTCTCACATCACACTATCTTCACTTGTTAGAAACATTTATTTCAGTGTTAAATATGAAAATACTTCATATCGTCTTAGACGGCTCAGTCGTCTTAGTATATTATTGGTAGTCGAAAGGTTGCCGGTTCGATTCCCGGATGTGCCAAATATTGTTGTGCCCTTGGGCAAGGTACTTCAACCTAAGTTGCCCCAGGGAGAACGTCCCTGTACTTACTGTAAGTCACTCTGGATATGAGCTTCTGTTAAATGACTAAAATATATAAATGTCGACATCTAACAGAAACGCAATTCATTTTAAAGCCGGCTCATCAATGCACGGCGAACACACACCCAGTATAACCATGCAATTCGACTATATATTTTCAATCAATTTCTAAAAAGTTATTTGATGAACAATCTAGAGAGCTCATTGTTTTTAGGGTGATCTTCGACATGTACATGTATGGATACAGTGACAGATGTGCCGATCAAGTAGGGAAGTCATGTGTGACGCACGCCATCGCCTCAGGCCTCCTAATATGTCTTTGAAATACATTGTGGGAGAAGTAAAGTTCTCTCTCATCCGCCAAGCGTAGAGCTGTGGAGTGGATATCACTTGCCTACACTTATACACTTCAGTGTTAACACGTCCACTCGTTGACATGATTTCTATTCTATCAGTAATGCACTATCCCCCACTCCAACCCATTTCTGTTCATCTTTCTCACACTATTTCTCTCAAACCTTTCCTCGAACTCACTTTTGCTGTTCTCATTTTCTCTCTCCATTGTTCCATCTCTCTTTGTTTCATTTTCCCTGCTAAATGCCTCCATGGTACGAGATCTGTGGTTGAGCTACAAGTTTGAATTCACTCAAATACTTCACTTGAGGATTTCATCTATACCTCCTCTGTCTCGAAACTCAGACGCATACCCTAAAACGGAGATGATCTACACCTGGATCAAAGGACCCCAGGATTCAGTAGAGGTTCCCCCAGAGTCTTCGAGTCTGGTGCAGTATGATCTGATTGGCCACACCGTCAGCAGTGAGGAGGTCAAGTCAATCACAGGTATGCTGGGTCAGATACACTTGATGTGCTCGACTGTGATGGTGTTGCCATTCTCTGTTTAAGTGACGTCCTAGTGAATATTATGCTAAATAAATAGTCATACTCTGTATATTTTCAATAGAGCTCATACCCAAAAAATGTTGTTTGACCGATCTAAACTCATGGTTGTGTGGCCAAAGCATGTGGCCAAACGCACAGAGGACAACAATTTACTATACTGAACCACCTTGAACGTGTTAGGATTAGCTGCCAAACACACTATCAAGGCCATAACTTTGAACTTACCAAATCGATAGCAGAGAAATATTTATATTTTTTACAATATTAATATACTAAAACATATGTCTAAATACCAGAAGCATGCTAGTTACCCATCTACACATCATCAGACCAACCAAATAGCCCATCTGCTGCAGTTATAATCCATACAAATATATGTTGTGCATTATAAACACATTGTGTATTCTTAACATTCTTAAAAAACAGAAAACAGAAGACTGATTATTTCAAATGTTGATGTTGTTAATTTAGTGTAGAACCCTTTATTTTCGGCATACCCAGCAGCAATTTAAAATAGATTTTCCTTTACAGTGTTCAAAGTGCATCAAACTGTCAATGTTTTGCGATTATTAGTGTCATAAAAAAGTTAGCTAGCTTGTTACCGACTCTTACCTATGAAATGTTTGTAGACATATTACTATTTTTAGGTAGTTCATAAGCCTTGTAGGTAAAAAATACGACCCCCTATTATCAACCACGTTCCTATTTTGTTTAATTACATAGTGTTTTATGTCATTTTTGTTTCAGAAAGCTATATAGTGGTGTTCTCCAAAATGTTTACTAGAAAGCTAGCCCGTTTGCTTGTCTATGAAGAAATTAATCAGAAAACCTTTCCTAACCCAGTGCACCCTCATGTGGATTCTTAAAGTAGGGTTGTCGCCCAACAGGATTTTTTCCAGTATCCGGTGACGATTACCAGTGCTTGTTTACTTGTTATATATTATCTAACACTTAAGGATTGATTGATTCCTGGCTACTAGCATGTATATTGAGATTTAAATAGCTAAGCTAGCAAATTTTGAAACAGGTTTAGCTATATTTTAGAAGTGAAAAATAGGATTTTACATGACGTAGTGTCTATTACCCAAGTAGAATGTTTACGATTTGCAACATGTCACACACAATTCCGACTACCTTTTGAAAATAGAATTAAAAAACTTACTTAACCTAAATACATTTGTATGAAAACCAGTCGATATCTAGCTGAAAGTCTATAATTCATAGCAATACATACTGTTGTCTTTCAGTGAATGTCAATTTTGAACTTGAGGAGATTTATTACCCCAACCGCTAGAAGTGGCCGATAATCAGGGCGCCACCAGGGGAGCAACAGCCCCTTTGATACAGATGCTGGGCGCCCAGTGGTCCCCCTTTAAAAAAAAAAATTATTTCTCTCCTACAGCTAAGCCCTGTAGGAACATATACAAAACAGAAATACAAAATACAAAAACTTTTAAAAAAACAACCACAACAATAAAAATATATTTTATCAGAGATTTAAACTGTCTGCAAACACCAGTTAGAGCTGTAAATATGTATTTTTAATGGAAAGGACAACTAGCCTATTTGAAGAACAATGAATCACCTAACATACAGATTCATAACACTTTAAAACAGGATTGTTGTTGAACTAAAAAAAAACTTGCCTCTATACTACAACAGCATAATATAATTCCTGAAATTCAGTTATGGTTTTTAGTGTGTCAACCCAAGAATGTCTGTGGCCGTATCTGGCCACCCCATGAAGAATTTCTGGGGGCACCACTGCCGATACATAAGTGGACATTAGCTATTGTGTTTTTAGGTGTTTGTCGCATTTACCAACATAATTACAATGATCTGTGAACTGATGTCAGCAAATGTTATGATTTAGTTTGATGTCATACATTTCAAAGAAGAGTGAAGATGTAGAACGTCCATCATCTAACTCCAGCACTCCCCCTTCGCTTGCTCATTGTCTCACATCAGTCTTTCTCTTCTTGAACTATTATCCTGCAGGTGAATATGTCGTGATGACAGTACACTTCCACTTGAAGCGGAAAATGGGCTACTTCATGATTCAGACGTACATCCCCTGCATCATGACAGTAATCCTCTCTCAAGTTTCCTTCTGGATAAATAAAGAATCCGTCCCAGCTCGAACCGTCTTTGGTACGTATTAATCACAAATCCCACCATTCTGTAAAATACTGCTGTTAAGAGGCTGCAAAGATGCAAATGCGGGACAGAAGTGCCTCTTGTGTTATTCTTCTTCAGCCTCTTACACAACCATTAAGGGCTATTCATTAAATGTGTGTTATCCTTTCATTAACGTTCTCCCATTGAGATGGCAGTTACATTTGCCAACACTGGCCGATTTTGTTTACGAACAGAAAAAGATTGAAGTCTGGGCTTCAAGCCAGGAACCTATTGCACCTTGTATGCAATTAGTGTTCGTTCAAGTTTACCTTTTTAGGCTCCCAACTTACTGTGTTCAAGTACCATTTCTTGTACTACAGTAAAATGATTACCATTCATAGCACCATTTCCTGTACTACAGTACAATCTCAATATTTCTATATTTTAAAGTGCATCTATGTCATTTCGATGAATTAACTGACTCCCTCTATGTGCCGATCTTTGAGGGGGTTGTGAAGGATTAGTTGTCTAACGGTAATATTATGACATGAGCAGAGTGTGTAATATGTGGTTGAGTAGTGTAAGGTTAGCAACATTTGGTCAGTCGTTTCTAGTGTGCACAGTCGACCTTCTGCCAACTACACAGCTGCACTATATTTCTTCATTGATTGCTGTTCTTGTGGTGGGTGTCTGTGAGGGTACATTCCTGTCAAAAACACTGTTCACGCACAAAAAGAGAAACTCCTCAACGACCAACATCATTTTGCATGCTACCCCACGCGTTGTGTGGATCTGCATCCGTGGGCGTGTTTCTGGTGCCCACTGACCGTCTCGGGACCCACGTATTGCTGAGCCAATGGGTTCCACATCCCAGCAACTAGAGAGGCCAGTCTGAGTTTTTCTACAGCCGCGCTGATTCTCCCCATGCCCCAGTGCCTCAGGCCCCTCCTAGCCAGCTGTCCCCTCCCAGCCAGCTCCCGTCTCAGTGGCCAGTTAATGAATCTGTCCAGTGTGTGACAGCAGAGCGTTGTGGAAACATAAATACTGTCTTTTCGGCCAAGCCCTCAGGCTGTGAGGATGTTAAAGTTCTGTGTGAGTAGGGGGCTGTTTTTGTCTTGCCCGCTACTCTCTCCTCAATACAACCTTCAGTGTATTGTCACTGTGAGTTAAAACATGTTACATCCAGTGTAATGGTTGCTGGACTACGTTTGGTAAGGATAGGATTTGATTTAAGAGATTAAGAAACTCCCTCTGGTGGCCATGGATGTTACTGTCTGGTGATGTAAACTGTAGCCTAAAATAGCCTGGTCAGTTACATTGGTCAGAAAAATCAATGTTTGGCCTGAGAGGCCATACTGTAGGTGTTGTTAAGATGCAAACGTAAACCTGTGAAACTGGCTGTGTCTCTGTAATATACAATAGTCTTGTCTTACACAAACAGTTCAGTTGGACTGTAATGCATGAATATGTTGCGAATCTCACAATATTGTAATACATTGCATATGATATATTTTAAAATGTAATATTATATGTTAAGATAATGAAATATATGAATATGCAGTATTGTAAGCATTTCTCATCAACACATCATGGAATAAACCTTCAAGACATTTTCTTCGTGAGAATTTCCTTGTTATTGTGATTTAATAACTATTATTGGCAATGGAACAAACCAAAAATTACCACCAGTTTAGGCCATATTGCATTACATTAACTGCTGTGAAAAAGACAATCAATCAATCAATCAAATCACTTTATTCATCCCTGAGGGGCAATTAAATGACACAAGAGCAGAACACTCCCAACAACAACAAGACAAACAAATTAATAGTAATAAATAAAAGAAAGAAATGAAAAAGAAAAAGGGGAATGGGGTATGGGATGAGTGCATCATGCATCAATCTCCGGAGTGTTATTATGTTATACAAACAAGAGTGAAAATATGTCAATTGTACAAAATATATAAGCATTATTTATTTTAATAAAATGCATTGTAAGCAAAGAAACAACTGGGTAAAGTCAGTCATCTTCATTTAATAAGGACCTTTATTCACAGTATCATACAACTGCCATTGTGTCACAATCTACTGGATGTTTACTAAATACACCAAGGTTATGACTTTAGTCAGTGTCAAGCAGCATATAGCACCTTTTACAGTTTCAGTATAATGATCCACTTTGTACTCCAAGTTTACATTTCAAAAGAGACCTATTATGGAAACAACATGAATGCTATTCCTCTGCAAAAGTACTTCTCTTTTTAATAAACAGATGACAGTAAAACAATACAAATGCAGATGTATATGTTTAATGCATACCTCCTATAATTTTGTTCAATATGTCAATATATTTACATATATTTTAGACATGAAAACATTTGAAAATGAAACATATGTATGAAATATATGACCATATAATAAAAATATTTGTATGTTTAAAAAATATAGGCACATATAAAACATATATGTCAATATATAATACTTCAGTCTGGGAACTGGCATTTTATACTGAGTATAGAATCATGTTTGTGTACAGAATCATGTTTGTGTATAGAATCATGTTTGTGTATAGAATCATGTTTGTGTATAGAATCATGTTTGTGTAAAGATTCATGTTTGTGTATAGAATCATGTTTGTGTATAAAATCATGTTTGTGTATAGAATCATGTTTGTGTATAGAATCATGTTTGTGTATAAAATCATGTTTGTGTATAGAATCATGTTTGTGTATAAAATCATGTTTGTGTATAGAATCATGTTTGTGTATAGAATCATGTTTGTGTATAAAATCATGTTTGTGTATAGAATCATGTTTGTGTATAAAATCATGTTTGTGTATAAAATCATGTTTGTGTATAAAATCATGTTTGTGTATAAAATCATGTTTGTGTATAGAATCATGTTTGTGTTTAGACTCGTGTTTGTGTATAAAATCATGTTTGTGTTTAGACTCGTGTTTGTGTATAGACTCGTGTTTGTGTATAAAATCATGTTTGTGTTTAGACTCGTGTTTGTGTATAGACTCATGTTTGTAATCTGTACACAAGGGTTTGTGTTTAAAGTCCTAGTAATTCTGGATATTGTTCTCAGTATCAAGCCTCAATGGTCCATTGAGGTACCTCCTGAGGGTTTACTGGTATATTTCTCTAACTGTGTTTCCCTCAGTGCATCCCACTGAGTGTGTATGTCAGCAGGCAGAGAGAAGAATCCACTGTGAAACAGTCTGGGGACATTCATTTAGACTCTGCAATATCTTCTGATGCTGTAATTCTGAGACGTTCTCATGGCAAAGATGTATGGATGTGTTTCTGACCTGTAATAGGAATACAACATCTATAGGTCCCTCCATGTTTTCAATTCTATAATTTATATTTAACATTTTATTTTTATTGTCAACATGTAGATAATGTGTTTGTTTAAAGAGTATTTTATAACATCAAGGTAGGTTGTTTTCAGCTCTTGTTATAATGTAAGCAAACACCTGTGTACCAAGATGAAGAATGAAGATGCCTGTATTGCAAAGAGTCATTGCCATTTGTCAGTAATTGGATTATTATTGTTAATCTGATTAAATCAGTCACACCTCATTAATCTGCACTAAGAAAGATTGTGCATCTGATCTTTAAAATTAACTATTAGTGGAAGACTCATTTATATAACTCATGGGTTATATAAAAAAATTAAATGTAAAATCCATCTGCAAAATTGTTGTCCTCTTTCTGGTTTATTTACAAATTGATCTGGTGGTTGGCTTAATTACTTCGTGGGTCACATCCGTGAAGTTGGAGGATGACATAATATTTCTCTCTTTGCCTGCTGGTGCAGATTGTGATGTGTCTTCAACATAAATGGATTTTCTCTAAATCTCATTACAGCTATTTATTTATAATTCCAAAGACAGTGACATAGAAGCTTACTGTATTATTATGGTATTATCCTTGGTTATTGTTTTGTTGTTCTTTAAAAAAGGACAAATATGTGTGCTATCTGGAATGTTCACCATGGTAACAGATTGGAAATCACAGGGAGAAATGTTGAATTGGCCATCGACTTGTTTAAAGTCATTCTAAAGTCAGATATTTATGTTCATGTTTTTTTTCTATTACATATTAAAGCCCCATGTAGACTTTGTAGTTACATTTATAAATAGCAGTCTATTATTGTTCAATTTCATCAATATTATATTATTATTATTATTATATAATAATGTTTTCCCTGAGCTTCCCCTGTCTCTGTTCTGTCTGATTGTGTGGGTATCAAAAAACAAACTGGAAGGTTTTTACGTACAACATACAGTAGTATACAGTTGCCCTATCCAGTCACCAGGAACACATAAACAGTAACCATGTGTGTTTTAATACATGAAAGAACTCATTTGATGCAACATACTGAGGACTGATATTTAGTTGTAGGAATTACAAGGTATGCTTGTTCCGGACTACAGCAAATCATTTAAGAATGTGTAGGTATTTGTGGACTAAAGCTGAAAAATCCCTGTTTATATATAGTCGACAATGGAAAATATATTTTTTAATTGCACTGTGGTTGTTTTCGTTCATGAAATTTGCATTTAGATGCTTTAAAATGATGGTCAGTCTATTAGGATGGATGGCGTACTGTATAAACTTATTAATTAAAGCTAAGAAACCCATTTCAACTAGTTTGATCCAGTTACCATATGCTAACTCACTTATTATGTGAATGATCAATACATGTCCTACTGCTTCAGTCAGTCTGGGACAATAAGGTGGTAGTTTTACCATGGCTATGTATCTATACAGGATTAGTCATGATTACCATATTTGTTACTGTGTTATTAGTCTTTATAGTAGTAGTAGTAGTAATAATAGTAACGGTAGGATTAGTAGCAGTAGTAGTACTAATAGTAGTGCAAGTAGTAGAGTAGTAATAATAATAATAGTATTAGAAGAAGTAGTAACATTAGTAATATTAGTAGTAGTATTGATAATAGTACAGGAGTTTTTGAAAGTGAAAAATGTGAATCTTTTGCAGTTTGCTTCAGTCATTGGCAGCAGATAATTGAAATTATTGAAAATCGAGGGAGGGTTTACATTAAAGGATGACTACTGTGAGGTATATACCAGAGTGAAAGAAGGTGTTGTCTTTAGGGATGACCAATGTAAGATATCTACCAGACTGAAGGTGTTGAATTTAGGGATGACCATTGTAAGGTATCTACCAGAGTGAAGGAGGGGTTGAATTTAGGGATGACCAGTGTGAAGTATCTATCAGATTGAATGGAGTGGTTGAATTTAAGGATGACCAGTGTAAGATATCTACCAGAGTGAAGGTGTTGAATTTAAGGATGACCAGTGTAAGGTATCTACCAGAGTGAAGGTGTTGAATTTAGGAATGACCAGTGTGAGGTATCTACCAGAGTGTAGATGTTAAATTTAGGGATGACCAGTGTGAAGTATCTACCAGATTGAATGGAGTGGTTGAATTTAAGGATGACCAGTGTAAGATATCTACCAGAGTGAAGGTGTTGAATTTAAGGATGACCAGTGTAAGATATCTACCAGACTGAAGGTGTTGAATTTAGGGATGACTAGTGTGAGGTATCTACCAGAGTGAAGGAGGGGTTGAATTTAGGGATGACCAGTGTGAAGTATCTACCAGATTGAATGGAGTGGTTGAATTTAAGGATGACCAGTGTAAGATATCTACCAGAGTGAAGGTGTTGAATTTAGGGATGACCAGTGTGAGGTATCTACCAGAGTGAAGGTGTTGAATTTAGCGATGACCAGTGTGAAGTATCTACCAGAGTGAAGGTGTTGAATTAAGGGACGACCAGTGTATAGTATCTACCAGTGTGCAGCATTCTATTGGGTATGCTTATATTGAGGAGTGACCTGAGGTAAGTCAAAGACACATTTGTAGATGAGCTGGTTCCAGTTATTCTGATGACATGTGTGCAGTAATGGTCAGTATAACAGAGTTTAGAGAACCAGTGTTTCGAGATCACAGTGTTAAAGGAGACATTGGTAAAAAACTAAATGGCATTGTGATAAACTACTTCTGAATTTTTGCGGCTGGCCTAGAAACCAAATGTGCCTTGTATAGTTAATGTTTAGCCAAAGAAACCCTTTATAAACATACACCATTTTAACATTTCAACAAGAAAGCACACAACCCAATCTGGTGTGCTAGCCTTGGAAAATTGTTTAGTACTGCTGATATAGTCGCAGGGAGTTGAGGCTTATGCATAGTGGCTACTACTTTTATGGAGTGTTCATATGGTTTACATTTTTTAAAAAGTTTACAGCCAAGTTTGTTTACAATTTCAGGCATCACCACTGTCCTGACCATGACAACGTTGAGCATCAGCGCTCGCCACTCACTGCCCAAGGTCTCCTATGCAACTGCCATGGACTGGTTCATCGCCGTCTGTTTTGCCTTCGTCTTCTCCGCACTCATCGAGTTCGCTGCGGTCAACTACTTCACCAACGCGGAAATGGAGCGGCTGAAACGGAAGCTGCCAAAATGCCCACCGGCGCCTCAAACAACCCCGGTGAAAGAGAAGGATGCAGAGGAAGTTGTGCAGGTAAGAGTTAAGGTCTAGATTATGTGTAGAACTTTGCTTATTTCCAGGGTTGCCAACTCTCATACTATCAAAATTTAAAACAATAAGTGTCTCCTATTAGTTGTTTTTTTTGCATAAATCAGGGTTTACATTAAGTAAACAAGGACTGACATTTCTAAAATTAGGGTTAGGGTTACCAAAAGTGTTTTCCGCACACGCAGAAATTTTACAGAGTCTCGCGCCAGCCAAAGTCCCAAAGTTGTCAACCCTGTTATTTCTGAACTCATTTCTTTCAGTGATTACTCATTTCTTTCAAAACATGCATTTAATTACATTTTAAACATTGGAAAAGCAGTTTAGATGGAACAATGATTTCCTACACTATGCAGTGCATATTTAGATTTTCTAAAATGCATTTCAATGAGGCAAGGACGTAGGAGTGGGGGGGGGGGGCAATGTTAGAGACAGGTAATGTGGTCCCTCCCAATAATAAGAACAATATGCAAAAAACATGGATGTTTTCAAACTCACCCTACACCCTTGCAATGAGGTCATGTTGAGATGTACTTCCACAGTGTTTGTCAATGGGCATGTGCCAATCCATCTTTATTATAATTTATGTGTTTTGTATTACAAAGCATATAGGAAATCATAATCAGATCACAATTTCAGTTGTTAATGCTCAAATTCTACACCTAGCACTTTTTAGAACTATACCCATGTCACGATGTGTGGTGGAGGATATAACAGGATATACAGTATTTGTCTTTAGTAAGGCAAAGCAAGGCAGACAAAAAACATTTCACAGGCACAGCTCCACAAGAATAATGATGAGAAAAAAGAGAAAACAAACTTGTGCGATAGACAGACACACTTTTCTAGGATATTCTTAGTGTGAACAAATGCACCAGGATAGAGACACAAACAATACCCACATTGTCAACTAAGACTACATATAGGTGGAGGCGTTAATGAGCAAATTGACTACAGGGGGGTGTCCTCAGATCATCAGGAGAGTCAAGCCACGACCGGACTAAGAAAGGAGACATGGAAAGAGGAGGAGACACAGTAAGAGATTGTGAGGACCAAAAAATCAGGGCACGCGCTTATGGCAGCGCAAGAAGAGGGGTGCTGTCCGATGGGTAAGATCCGCCAGGAGACGGTGCCAATCAACAGCTCATTGGAGGTGTACGTGCACTCTATTGCGGCTTGAACCACTTGTCGACTGCCAGGACCTGCATCGGACTGGGATGCTAGGGGGCCAGAGCCGGCTGGTAGCATAGGACATATTTAAAAGGGGTTATGTTTGTGGATGTGTGACTCAGGGAATTCGTGGCGTATTCCGTCCAAGGCAGCATGGAAGCCCACTCCCCAAGATGGTCCAGGCAGTAACTACACAGAAAGTGGCCAATACCCTAGTTCAGCCTCTCTACCTGTCCGTTGGCTTGAGGTTGGTATCCGGAGGTCAGGCTGGCCATGATACCCAGTTTCTGCAAGAAGGCCATCCAGAACCGGAAAGTGAACTCTGAGCCACGGCCTGATACAATGTCCTCAGAGATATGGTAGTGCCGGATCCCGTGCATTAAGAGGGTGGCCACCATCTGCTGGGATGTAGGAAGGCTGAGGAATGGAAGAAGCATGCAGGACTTAGAAAAACAATCCACAACAACCAGGACCATAGTATACCTGTGTGACAGGGGTAGATTGGTGATGGAATCCACTGGCAGATAGGTCCATGGCCGTTGAGGAATGGGTAGTGGTCGTAGCTTACTGTAGGAAGGGTGTTGCGGAGTCCTACATTGGGCGCAGACTGAGGAGGATGTTATGTAGCACCATATGTCCGGGACTAGGGTGGTTCACCAGTACCTCTTGCTCAGGACCTCCCGGGTGAGATATTCCAGACTGTCCAGAAGCCGGAGCCATATGAGCCCAGGTCATTAACCTGTCACGCATCTCGGCGAGAACATATAGGAACTCAATAGGACACACGGTCTCTCACCTGAGCACAACGTTGTTGATGTCCCAAAGGATAGGTGCCACTATTCTGGAAAGTGAAATGATGGGTCTCTGCTCCGTCCATTCCTCTTCATCATGGATACATGACAGTCCATCCGCCTTAGTATTCTTGGAGCCTGGGCAGTACAACAAGGTGAAATCAAAACGCATACAGAACATGGCCCATCTGGGTTGACGCAGGTTAAATTGTCTGGCTGCCTTGGTGTACTCGAGATTCCGGTGATCTGTCCAAATATTGAACGGGTGTTTGGAACCCTCGAGCAAATGTCTCCACTCCTTGAGGGCTTTTTCCACAGCCAGGAGCTCTCTGTCCCCCACATCATAGTTGCTGCCTGCAGATGACAATTTCCTAAAATAAAAAACACTATATAGGAGTACAGTTTAGCAGGGTTACCTTGGCGCTGAGAAGACAGCTCCAGATCCCACCTCTGGCGTATCAACCTCGACCACAAATGGAAGGGAAGCGTTGGGGTGTTTCAGGATAGGAAAAAGCGCCCCTTGATGTGTTGGAAGGCCTTATCCGTCTCTGCCACCCAGGAATGCTGCCATGGACCACCTTGGAGAAGGGTCATGAGGGAGACTACTGCTGTGCTGAAGCCTCTGAATGCCTCAATTTATTGGCCTCGATTTGAACCCCTGACAAGGATATTCTGTCTCCTAGGAAAGAAACTTCTTTCTAGTAGAATACATATTCCTCAGCCTTCGCAAAGAGGCAATGTCGAATGAGGCAGTGCAACACGGCCCTCAACTGGTAGCCATGCTGCTCATGGGCAGAGAAGAAAATGAGGATGTCATCCATGTAGATCATCACTCCATAGCCTGGATTATAGAGAATGCCACCTGCAGATCCTTGTAGTCTGGGAGTATGGAAATTATGGGCCAGTACATGGACTGGAGGAGAAAGCAAAGGTGATGTAGGAAGTTCCTCTCCTACCTGTGACTCCACAGGGGATGGTTTGCTACGTCCTCATGCGTCTCTGTCACAGGGCATGGTAAGGGGACACTGTGCCAGTAGATGACCCTCCTTGCTGCAATACTGCAAGACAGCTGTTGTGCGATGGGTCGGTTGCTGGCAAGCCCTCAGGAGTCCATCCAGATGCAAAGCCATGGTGATGATTTGGTCCAAAGGCAGGGCGTTTCTCATGTAGCAGGAAGGAGGAAGCAAGTGCGCAATGCAGGAATTTAAACTTCACAATCCAGGATAGTAGACAGAAGAACAGGCGAAGTATGACTAGGGCCCTATGGTTGTGCGTTGCGGAAAACACGGACGGAATCGCCCAATCTATACATAAAAACGGAATAACTTAAAATATGGAATCTCGCGGAATTCACATAATTTCCTGTGTTGGTGTTCCAATCCCAAGTGTTCACAACTCACTATATTGTAGAACACTCACAAACATAACCAATCAGATAGTTTTGAATTCTGCTAATGTCCTTGTGGCAAAAAAGCCATTGTGTGCTCTACCAAATGGTCAAGTGGAATATTAAAGGGTTAAAGAGCCTATGATAGTTTTGTTTTACACAATGCGGAGAGCGTGGACAGAAACACAGAATCCAGACATTAACAGGGAATTAACATGGAATTCAGCAAAGTATATTTATTTTTTCTATAATCCAAATATAGTCCTGTAATAATAACAACTGTCATTGAGTTCCTCCCAATACAAGGCAGAAAACACGGAAGTTATTTTGCGCTCTATATGTAGGCTATATGCAGTGTGTGATTCTCTACTAAACTTGGCCAGCATGCTCTCCATCATATCGTTCAACTGTCGTAATGCGCTTGATAGCTCACAGCTATAAACAACGGTTTTTACTCCAATAAAAATGTTTCCAATCAGCAACACTTGTTTTTCTCTGTTCAATCACTTAAACAAATGCATATAAATAGGTGTAGGCAAGGGTAGTATGTTACTTCGCCTGAAGTAATTCTCTGACCGTCTTGCCAGAGCCATAGACAGAGAAGAGTTGCGACACTCTTTGATCTCACTAGCGGAGTGGTCACGTGGTTCATGTAAGCCTGTATAGTTCCAAAAACACTCTACGCTGTCATGTCCTTCGAAGGGACTCACAGCAGTGATTGTGATATGGAATGATATAGATGAAAACACATACCCAGGTACTTATTTGATTGTTATTGCATATTTGTAAATGTCAGTTTTACATTTGGATTGGTAGGGTCACAACCTACCAAATAATTATGCAAAGTAAATGTTGGCTATCTGGCAATGCAAGTGCAAACTGTAAAGCAGTATTCTCTATGACTTAGCTTCAGGTAAGGGCTTGAAATGCATCTTCTGTTAAAATATTTGTTGAGTTGCAGGTGGGTGAAAAAAGTAGTTGAGCAAACCACTTTTGCCTGGGTAGTGTTCCCCTACCATGGGTGCTACCAAAAATGTTTGGGAACCACTGCCCCAGGGGGTTTATATGGAGGTTTGAGATTAAAAAGTGGAATCACAAGAGATAAAACAGAATTCACGTAATTTGGAGAAAATAAAACCGAAATCACGGAATTTGGAAAAAAATGTAATGGAATTGGGCAAAAAATAAAACGGATTTCATAGGGCCCTACATGACTAATAAATCTCCTTAGGGGAATACAAGCTAACTCTGATTGGACCTCCTCCTTAAATCCAATGCAGAAGACCATGATTAAAGCAGCCTCATTACAACCACTTCTTGCTGCTGCCATCCGAAAGGCTGAGGCATATTTGACTTCCACTTGAGACCCCTGGTGCAGGTGTAGAAGGCTCTCACCCTCCTCTTTTTGTCAGGCGGGTGGTCGAGGTCCACTTGTAGAAGTGCCATAAATCTCTTGTAAGAATTGATCTCAGGGCCTGCTCTCTTCCACACAGATGTTGCCCAGTCAACACAGAGATAACCGTGGCCACCTTGGCAGGATGGGAGACTTTGCATCCACACCGGTGCACAGTGTATAGCCCACACTGCAGTAGAAACTCTGGTATTAGGTGGAGTCACCATCCTATCATACCGTTATAGCTAATTGAGTCTCATCAGAGGAGCTAGCAGGTGACTGGTTAGACGAGACAGTTGACAGTGTCCTTGGAGAAACATGAGAGTGGAGAGGGGAAGGCTGTTAGTGTGCAGGGAAACTGGATTGGTAGAGGTGCAGAAGAGGCGCTGTGACAACCCATCTGCACGTCAGATACTGAAGTGTGCACTAGTTCAATCCCGTGGTTAATTAATATGCTAATCAGCAAATGAGATTAATTTAAAATGTCTTTCTGTCATCTTACCTGTCTTTCTCACCACACGTTCTCTACCTCCTTCTCTCTTCCTGCCCTCTCTCTCGTGAATCGTGATGACAATTTGCAACTACTGTAGAATAAAATAAAATAATAAGTTGTAAATACATGTTCAGTTTGAGCACATTTACATTACAGTTTCAAAGCTAGTTGCTTAGATCAATAAATCCTATTTGTAATTTTTTGCTGAGGCTTTGAATATTCATACATAAAATTAAAATATGTTCTACATCTCTTACATGTAATTTCGTTCTCATAATTTAACAAAGATAGTTGTTTTGTTCAGAAACAACCAACTGTTTTTTTGTGGAGTTTGGCATTGATGTATATCCACTTATAGAAATGAAAGCATGGATGTTGTATTGCATCCAATGGTTTATGAGTAGAAGCTACTTTGTTCATGTACACTCAGTAGAAATATATTTTGCAAGATATGATGTACATGAACATAGTACAGTAGCTTGTAAACCATTTGATTTTGTATGAGAGAAGACTTTGGTCATGTGCGTTGTTTCCATATTCTACAACAGATGTGGCCTGAACAATTTATTATTTACTATGATATGCCATTATTCTCTTGTAAAACATCATCCATATCTTTTACTTCTTTACTAATTCAGTATTTTATTTCAATTGACATTTTAATCAAGTCCAATCTCAAATTAATTATCCGAAACACAGCACATTATCTATCTGCCTAGGTTAGTCATTTGAAAGTAATTCTCGTTATAGTTCATAGATAACAGCATAAAGGGTCTCATCATAATGAAAATGAAAATCTTCATTTTTAAAGGTGCTATTTGTAGAATTTGAGCCAAATCCAAGAAAAAAAAATGAATATTTAAATTATACTCCAGTATTATACTTCTAGCATACTTGTAGCACATATTTAAGTATATTTGAAGTATACCTTCAAAATATACATACTAGTTTTATATTTAGTATAAACAAAATATATGTCAAGTACAACTAAGTATACTTTATTTTTGCTTGGGTAGGATCACTTAAAAGTGCACTGTGTAAAAACACAACTACATTCTTTTAAAGTGACCAGAAACACTGTATCTTTTGCATATTGAATAATGATTCCAACCACAATGTAATGCTTTGTTACACACAAATGCATAGATTATATTAATGACAAACCAGCAAGTGTCCATTGACAAACACTTTGGAAGCACAACTTGTCATGAGTCATGTCATCAGTCCAATTTCTGTTTAAATGGCAAAATATGCACTGCATGATGTAGAAAATCATTGTGCCATCTAAACAGTTGAAACATAAATTAAATACATGTTCTACAGCTTTTGAAAGCTGGCCATTGATAAAGTGTTTCGGTTTTCACTTCTCTAAATTGTAAAACAGTGGAATGCTTTAATTTAGCATGTACATGTTGTCGTGAAATCATGTGTGATATACCAAAACCACAGGCCATGTGTATTGAAAACACCATCCCTTATTTAAAGGCAAATAACTTAACAAATATATACCTTTAACAGTTCCACTGTTAATGAATGGCAGAATACAAGCCGAAATCCATACATTCCATCGGTGTACAGTAGCTCTCATGACCACTTTAAGTTGCCCTGTGGGTCTTAATTCCTCATGCGGAGAATTCGCGCCTGAATGTATTCTAGTGACAACGGCACATCAGTGGATTAGCGGGTTGCCACGGCAACACAGCCGGGGCACATCTGTAAAGGTTTCGGAAGCCCAGGCGCCGGGAAATTAATACTCTTTTCCTAGAGAGCCAGGGCCCAGAAGGGTAAATCTGCTCAGCGTTAGGGCCTGCAGTGTGTGTTGACGTGGTGCCACAGATCTTTCTGAGCCATTTACCACCCAGACAATTTGTTGTCAAAGCTAGTCAAGTGTCAACAGCTCTACGCCTCACATATTATACATCTCAGACGGGAGGCAGTGCAGTTATTCGGTTAGCACATTCCAGTGGAGTGAGTGAGAATTAAGAGTGTTGAGGCTAAGGTTCTCTGGTTTGACAGTTGCACCTCCCTTTTCAATGGCTAAGGATATGATCTCCTTTGATGCTACACTGTACCAACCATTAGAACAGGATTTTGTGGAATGAGCTTGCCTGAACTGATTGAAAGTTTACACAAATAGTGTCTGCGCAGAATTTATGCAAAGTTAGTGTTATATTCAGGTTTATATAGTCTTTCAGATCCTGTAATTAGTTCTTTATAGTGTCAAATTCATTAGCACATTTTTATTATTACTTTTATTTAATAACAAAACAACAGAACAGCAGATATACCCCAACTCAATCCCACACACAAGACCAACACAAGAAAATACATGTTTATACTGTATATACAGGTCCTTCTCAAGAAATTAGCATATTGTGATAAAGTTCATTATTTTCCATAATGTAATGATAAAAATTAAACTTTCATATATTTTAGATTCATTGCACACCAACTGAAATATTTCAGGTCATTTATTGTTTTAATACTGATGAGTTTGGCATACAGCTCATGAAAACCCCAAATTCCTATCTCAAAGAATTAGCATATCATGAAAAGGGTCTCTAAACGAGCTAGCTATTAACCTAATCATCTGAATCAACTAATTAACTCTAAACACCTGCAAAAGTTTCCTGAGGCTTTTAAAAACTCCCAGCCTGTTTCATTACTCAAAACCGCAATCATGGGTAAGACTGCCGACCTGACTGCTGTCCAGAAGGCCATCATTGACACCCTCAAGCAAGAGGGTAAGACACAGAAAGAAAATTCTGAACAAATAGGCTTTTCCCAGAGTGCTGTATCAAAGCACCTCAGTGGGAAGTCTGTGGGAAGGAAAAGGTGTGGCAAAAAACGCTGCACAATGACAAGAGGTGACCGGAGCCATCATTACATTATGGAAAATTATCACAATATGCTAATTTCTTGAGAAGGACCTGTAGATCGACATCCACTAAGTTTGTTCATTATGTTCAGTGAAGCGAAGGGCACATCAGCCCTTTTACATAACTTTTGTCTTAGAAATGTATTAATACATTTGAAAGAAAAACATAATAACAACAATAATATGAAGCACCACACATATGAGACAAGCTAGCCTGGCTTAAAATGTCAATGAATATGTTTCACTAAGTAAACAAATGTATGTACATAGACAAGTAATTCACAACTGTTCTTTCCTCTCCACAGCACAACACTGATACCAATGGTAACCTGCGAAAACGAACAAACTACATGTCCCAGCAAGATGAACAGAACACAGAGCCCAGCATCAGTCCAAAAGCAACGGGTGTAACAACACATAAACAGGCCCAGTCTGGCCAACCGTCTTCATTCACCATGGCAACCGGTGCCACCAACATCCTAGCACATTCCAGCCCCGGCCCAGCCAGCCAACTGGACGCGTCCTCGTCTCTGTCCGTCAAGAATATTCCCCCGGCTCCACCCACTACCCCAACGATGCCATCCAACCAGAGCCAGTTAGCTGTTGACTCCTCCTCCCTCCAGGAACTACTAGGACCAAGACTGGAACATATTCAGCTGATGGGCAAAAATGAACCCAAGCAGTCGCCGTGCTCCCAGCCAACAGCCGCAGGGATGGGTGGAACCAGTAAAATTGACAAGTATGCCCGCATTCTTTTCCCAGTGTCCTTTGCAGCGTTCAACATGGTCTACTGGGTGGTGTACCTGTCGAAAGACACCATGGAGGCCAAATTTAGAGGAAAAACCTAAATTCAATCTCCTCCTGATTTTGGAATTATTTATCAACAAAATGAAAAGTAATGGGAGAACACCATATCTGTTGGATCTTATCAATGGTTTGGAGGCCTAAGATTTAATAGTAGTTCAACAAACAAGAAAAGCCAACGTGTTAAAGTGCCACAGAGGATTACGCCCAGGAATACAAATCTCAGAAAGTTTGTTTTGTTATTTCAAGTATTATAAGTAACTGGCATGGCATCCAAACTATACGATTCCAAATGTATCTGGGTTAAATATCACAACTAATCCTTTAATGACCAGGGACTATAATATATTATGCAATACAGTAACAATTAGTTACAGTAAGGAGTGGTTACATGATTTAGCTAAGATGTCAGTGCCCTTGCTGAAGAGAAATACAGTAATACCTAATCTTAGAGACTTCTAATGTACATGTACCTTTCTGGTGTTTGTAGGCATTGCTACAAATATGTAAGTGTGTGTTAATCAGAGTGGGACGATGCATTCTGGGAACTAATGCATGATACGTTAGCAGAGTAATTTCACAGAAGTTGAACTGGAGGAACCATGTCACAACGTGTCAAAAACAAACAGACTCAAACCAGAGGATGGCAAGCGCAAGATATCTGGGTTGTCATTTTGTTCTAGTATCAAACTTAGATACATTTTTTTTGTAGTTTTCCTAAATGCATTCAGCATAACTTTACCAACTTGTTAACTAGCAAAGTTATCATAGCCTACATATTGGCCTACTTACATTGATCCGTACACTACCATCAACTCCAGAGGATCGTGCTACAATATCTGTAACGTTTTCAAGTACATCCAATCAAACAAGGTTTTTATTTGGATATACTGTATACAGCTCTGGAAAAAATAAAGAGACCACTGCCAAATCATCAGTGTTTCTAGTTTTAATATTTATAGGTATGTGTTTGGGTATGATGTATTTTTCATTCCATAAACTACTGATTTCTCCAAAATTCCAAGTAAACATATATTTCAGAGCATTTATTTACAGAAATTACAACTGGTCTAAAAAACAAAAAATTCATTTTTAACCAACACAATACTAATGTTTTCACTTAAGAAGAGATCAGAAATCAAATCTGGAGGACTAATAATTATTGTGTATGAATAATAATTGTCTTTCATGCATCTTGTCATGCTTTCGACCAGTCTTTCTCATTGATGTTGGATGACTTTAGGCCTCTCCTGGTGCAGAAATTCAAGCAGCTTGGCTTTGTTTCATGGCTTGTCACCATCCGTCTTCCTCTTGACCATATTCCCGATTTTCCAATGGGGATAATTTACGACAAATTTGCTGTGGTCTCTTAATTTTTCTAGAGCTGCACATTATTCTTTGGATTCATTTGACAAGAATGTTGAAATAAAACATTGGCCAAATAAGGTATATTTTCATTCATTTAAAAGATTATATTTATATAATTTGATAAAAACTATATACAGTATTTCACCCCAAAAAAGCTATATGTACCACAGGTCAAAATATTTAGAACACCCAGGGATTTTCATGTTTTGGATAGAAATTCACCAAGGTAGCATTATATTGATTAAAATACAGTAGATATTTAAGATATTATCATTGTTGGAAACGTCAATCACAGTTACAATCAGGTGCGCGCAGGGAGGATGAAGACACGTAGGAAGGAGTTGAAGAATAAATCAAACCATGTTTAATCTGTAAGAACACACTGTTACAAAGTGAAACAGCCTCGATGGGCAAAACATTATATCAACACACTAACATAGAGACCATAACATTCAACACTTACCGACATCTTACACAAACAAGAACAGAAACTAAATACATGTACAAATGACATGATTGACAACTGCTGGAAATGTTTGATTATAAAAACAAGTGATCTGATGTTTAATTGTAGAGTCATGTGAGTGAAAATTCCGGGAAACATAGACAAAAAAAGATCACAAATTGGAGTCAGTGAACTGGAACATAACAAAACTACAAAAAGACATGGGGCATGGAGTCACAAAAACAATCACTGTTAGAAATTACTGATTTATAATTCATTTTTCAAACAGAAAAGCCAGATTTTTGCCAGCCATTATTTCAGTGTCCTAAGGATGAAACATTTACCTAATCTAAACTTAATTATTTTTACTAACATTTCTGAGCATATTTATGCCACCTTGATGAATGAATATATGAATTTCACAACACTTGTAAATCGCTTGGTGTTCTAAAACTTTAAAATGGTTGTGTACTTTATATTTTTGCAATAGAAAAGAACTTAATTGTTTATGAAGTAATTATTCTCTTTTATATCATCAGTTTCTGGAAATCTGCATTTCTTAATTAATTAATCAGCATTTTTCTTTCATGTTAACCAACACAGAAATTATATTGTGGGAAACAGTTTAAATGTTTTAGGATAATTTCCTTGAGTTCAGTCATGTTTATTCCTAGCAAATAGTGTTTTCAGGGCCTGTTCTGTGTGGTTCCTGTTATTTTGTATTGTCTGGGTCGAGGGAAGTGTCTTTCCACATCTCTTAGTTTGTAAAAAACATAGAAATAGAATGGATAGAAAGACCATTGAACTGCTTGGCCAGTCGATAAGTACACAACAAAATGGCCATTGTTGTTAGTTGTCACGGCGACAACACGCAAATCGGTTTAATGCAGAAGTGGGCCGCTAGATATTTGCAGTCGAATGGTACATGTAAAAATGGCTGCCACTCTGACCATTCTGCTACATTGATTTGAATTGATATGTCCTTTCTATCCATTTCAATTCAATGGTAAAAACAGTCTCCATTGCCATTACCATGAATCCTGTTGCATACTTAAGTGAGATAATGCACTCCACCATTTAGTGTACTGCCATTTGGTGTCATGCCTAGGGGCACATATCCGTTTTCCGTACTCCAGAATGTTCTGAGGGCAGAAAGATTATGGTTTGTTCATCTGAATACCCAATCAAAACAGAAAGTAGGTGAGAATTCATGATCATTTCAAACTGGAGTGGACAACAAATCAAAATGTTATCAGAAGGCTGCAGGAAGCCAGCGGTTAGCTTTATGATTATAACATTTGACTAGTTAAGGTAGCCAGATGTTATCATTTCATCTATTTTAGGGTTAGGCTTAGGTAAGGATTAAGTTTAGGGCAACTTGTGGTCTGAATTGAGGAAGGCAGCCTCCTCTTCATTTTGATTTGGTATTTGACTAAATCAGTCTTCCTCTTTCTGCTGTCACAATTGAAAACAGATATGTGTTCATAGGGCGGCAGGAGGCCTTGGGGTACCAGCAGGGGGCAGGGCAAGCTGAATAATTGTGTAATGCAGTTAACCGTGTTCGTGTCAGGGTTGCCGTGATAATGGCAACCTTGTTTGTGACCCTGTTCTGTAAGTGTCTCAGGGATGGTTGTAAAATGCGTTTAAAATCTACACATACATACTCTAGTTATTAATAAACGGTTGTTGCACTCCAAAGTCAAGTTTCCATGACAACCTTGTACAGCTTTCTACAGATGAATTACATAACTCTACATTACACTTCTGCCATGTCCAACCGAATCTATCCAGCCCTCTTATGGTAAAAGACACTTGAGTCTCTCATCAAGGGCCATTTCGTTCAGCTGAGGGGATTTGACGTGCAGAGGTGGGATGGATGACTCTGATTTCTGGCTCTTGTCACCCAGAATGACTCTACATAGTTGGCCCGAGTCGCTCGTAATGTAACGGCTGGTGGGCGGGGTTCAGAACAGAGAGGATGTTGGCCAGATCAAGAAGCCGGTTTTAGACTCCCAAAGCACTCAAGTGTGAAATTGATTCTGTCCCACCAACCAACAGAACGACAGACCACACACACACAAAACACACCTGACCACACACACACAAAACAAAACATCCCGACCGCACACACAAGACAAAACATATCTGACCGCACACACAAGAGAAAACATATCTGACCGCACACACTAAACAAAACACACCTGACCGCACACACAAAACAAAACACACCCGACCGCACACACAAACAAAACACACATCTTAAGGGCCTTGTTAACAGCAAGTAAAACGGTGTTCTAATGTGCTTATATGGGTTCTACAGCATGTGGTTTTCTCCACCTGAATAATATGCCACATTCCTGTTCTGGGTGAGATGGGGTCTGTCTATTGGTACTTCAGTCTGTTTGAGAGTGCCATAAAAAAAGAGAAAAGAACGGAGTAGAACAAGTGAGAACTGGGGAGAACCAGGGGAGAAACTGTAGGAAGCCAGAGAGAAGGGAGAACCGGGGAGACGTGTATCAAGTCTAATATAAATAGCCAGAGTGCTTATGCCGACAATGTGGATGTGGTTTACTGATTACGTGTCATTAAAGCACACCCCCCCATGTGTTTAGAGACACCAGTCAAGAGGAGGGAGGGAGAATATTACCCTCAATTAAGGATATCCGTAAAATGGTTATGAGGTCCTTGGTCTGTTGAGCATTACTGTCTTACTGTGCTGTCTTGTTTTTCCTTGTAGGACTGATTTAATAGACTTAGATAGGCCTAAACCTTCATCGGCTCTACTGCCAGTGTGAAGGAATCAGATTGGTAATTGACTTTATAATTGCAATGTAAGTAAGTCTTTGTCTTTGAGTGGCGAATGAAAATGATTCAGTCTGCAAGTAGCTAGGTGGGCACCATAGAAATTAAATCAATAGAAACCTCATTAAACTGTTTTGATTGGTCATTCGAATAGTACATAACAAAATGGCGACTGTCGTTAGTTGTCACGGTAACAACAGCTAGGTGGGCACATATGAGCCTGGACCTCAGCCAGAACAAAGCCTGGAAGATCAATAGAAGTGCAAGGACAGTTGGGGATAGCATACATGTACATGTGGGTGGCGTCAAGAAAACAAATTCTGACTTTCAAAGAGGTCACCCATTACAGGCAACATGGTTGAACTGCTACTGACTGTACACATTCACAACAGTAACCAAATGTGTTTCTACAAAATACTTCTTTACCATTTCTCTATGCAAGACTTAGCATTTCAGAGTGGTGACGTGGAGCAGATGCCAATAGAGGTTTATTGTATGAGGAAATTACTTCACTACAAGCCACATACACACAGTGCATATGTTGCAACAATGAAATATAGGTCTTCTTTTCCTATTCTCAACCAGCATACGTTTTCATAGATATGCCATAATTCAAACATTTGCAACGGAAATACCTTTTATTTCTAACTGATGATAATCTCATAATTTCCCCTCATCTTAAAAATCTACCTGGTGAACTTCATAGTGTTGAACTGCATTTTGACAATCAATATCACACATCTAAGCAATTCATACAACAAAATCCTGTCAAATTATTTTTTTAATCAGTTATTAATTGGATTTCTGACATTTTCCCTACATTTGCCCAAATAGAATAACATTATCCTTACTAGTTTTCTAGTCTGTCCTGATTCAATTAGGTTTGTTACACTGCCCTCTGGTGACATTATGTAATATCACACGAGAAACAGATGATAACGTGTGTTTTTACTTCATTATTTAAATGTTGATAATGACACTTGCTGTGTGACCTAAAACAACAATGTTCAATTATGTTTTAGAAACTGTCAAATTGACTCCCTATTCAAATTGCTAAACTCTACTTAATAAGTTTGAATAAGTTAACTCAATATGTCTCAGACATATCACCACCAGTCATCATTCTATTCAAAATAATGTTCTGGTGTACAGCTGGTTTATTGGGGAGGATAGGTACTGCTCTGTCTGTTTTAATAGGCTAGAATTAGTTGTAACAGTTATTTTGTCTTCTAAAAATGATTGACTAGCAAGATGGGACATATCAGCTGAAAAATATTGGCTGAGGTAAGGAGGGTGGATGACCAGGGTGTTTAGTTCAACGCGAAACAGCGTAACATAAACCTTTTTTATTATTTCAAAAAAATGTATATTATATATTTTGGGGGCTTTTCAAATGATTTTGGTGCCATATGCGACCAAATATTTGCCTGCACTTGTAACATTTCCAACTCAACACTGCAGTTCCACATCATGTAAAGCTACTTTCATCCTCTGAGCCTTTGATTGGATGAAAAACATGTTCGTTCATATTTTATCAAATCAGATCAGTCTGAGGACATCCTCCTCTATGCATCTTAATTACTGTGTAAGTCTATAGAAGGAAGGTTGACCCACGAGTCACCACGTTCTGCATGAGGGAAGCATAGCTTCTCCATCTTCTGGAGATTTTCCATTTTCATTATTCTAGTTTCAACCAGAGAGGGTGCTGTTTTCCCCACTGAAGACCACTAAAAAAGGACAAAAAACGTTGATATCATGAAGTTTTATCTAAAACAGACTACTTTTTGCGTTTTATTCATACAATAGTTTTTAATTAAATAATCTTCCTGTTCCTCCCCTGACGAGCCTTCACTGATGTACACAATCCCTGTATTTACACCACTTCAGATCTGTAAATGTTATTACAAAGACTTGTGTCATAATACTGTGAGTACATGTGTTTACATAGTAATGACTTTGACACACACATTGAGCCCCTGAATCTAACAAACAAAAACAGTGCTCAATCATGATTGGACTTATAACAAGTTTATACATATATTAAACACACACACGCTCAAACAAATGCACACAATCACACACTCACATTTCCAAACATTGACATACATACTTGACATACTTGATAAGGCTAAGCATTTGTTTTGCTACATTAGTGCAAAAACATACTCCCAGTATCGCACATTAAGAATTCCCCACACTCTCTAAGAAACACTTGATGTTCTTTCCCATGTTGTACATTTTTTTATGTTCGTTTCATTAAAGTTATTTCCCGAGAAGAGCAATGAAAAGAATAATGACGCAAAACAAAAAGAGATGGTGGTAAAATTCCACTTGGTTTGTTGCCTTGGTAACCTGAAGTAAATTACCATTTGAATGCAGGGAAATGAACTCCTGGGAATTATATTGCCAAGGTCATAGGGTTTACCTATTAATTCACATGTATGAGTTTGATTCATCTGTGGAGTTATATAAGGTTGTCGGGTAAAAAAGGGTTAAAAAATAGTCATGTGGAGTTCGCATTTCTTTATTACCAGACTACCGGAAGTTGGATCCCTTACCTTGACCCCCATATTTTGTAGGGGCTATGTGCCCGTTAGAAACAAATGGAAACAAGCCACACCCACTGCTTTGAAAACTATGGCACTTTTTTGAGAACAAGGACAGACTTTTCTGGGTAAAAAAAGTAAAAAAGCATAAAATGCAATAAAAAATATAGAAAATCTTGATTTATCAAATTTGTTCTCTTGGCATAAATCCATGGATCCATGTAATAACAAAGGGAACTGTGAAAATATTATATTCTAAGCCTGCAATTGTTTAGAGCATCACTAGGTCTTAAGTCGCGGAGCTGTTAATTCACTTTTTTTTTTTCCATTGATTTATTGTTCACTAAAAGGGGAAGCCGTTTGGTTTGACATTCTATTTAAGCAAAGCAGAATTTAAAAAAAACACAGCTAATTATTCTAAAATCACCAAAGCTAATAATAATTATGTGCAATTGCGGCCATGATAGGTTTTCAAATATATAATTACGGCAAGATTGATCCATGTACCTGTGTAATTCTTTTAAT
Source organism: Umbra pygmaea (assembly GCA_016801145.1). NCBI lineage: Eukaryota > Metazoa > Chordata > Actinopteri > Esociformes > Umbridae > Umbra > Umbra pygmaea. Next base: position 33,303 of record JACXGM010000349.1, on the reverse strand, counting down.
GAATTAATTAATGTTTTGATTGATTTATTTATCTCACTAGAGTACTCCTACTCTGTTGGAGTGCCACACCTGCATATGGGAAAATATATGTTAGTTAAGATTTACTTAATTTATATTGCCATCTATATCAAGCCACTGTAATCATACACCTTTCAAAACATTAAACACATCTATTTCACGATAATAACCTAGAACACAGTAAACCACATATTTTAAATGGCATCCTTTTTTAACTCTTGTGTCCACTGCTGTCCTCAATCTGAAAATGTTTCTCCATAAAATAAAATGTTTTTAATCGTTTTTTTGTGATGTCATCCTCATTGTCTTTGTGACCTACTTCTACTAACAGAATGAAACATTTATCAAGGGGCTATGGACAAAAAAAATTCTTTCTGCATTTTTCTAATATGGATGTCAATACATTTGACAACATGCATTTTAATGTAGTATAGCAGTATAGTTTAAAATCCAATTTCCTGGAATACAGAGTAAAACATGTTTTGTCTCTTTCTAAAACTGTACTTTTGAGTTGTATGGGATTAAGCTGTATGGGATTGAGTTGTATGGGTAACTGTATGGGATTAAGAAGTTAGCAAGTGTATTGATCCAATAGCCAATTTTTTGTTGTTGTGAAAACGCATAACAAACTGGATTTAAGAAATAGAGCCAACCTTTGCATTCAGAACTGCTTCAATTCTTCTTGGAAAGCAGTCATACTACACAAGTCCTGAACTATGTATAGTGGGATATTGCACTATTCTTAAAGAAGACAAATCTCAACTTCAATGTATAATAGGTTGAAATATGTTCAGATGGGCTAATGGGGTAATTGAAGACTCATCCTGGTGGTCACGAAACCACTGTTGATTTACTCTATCAGTGAGTATAGGGGAGCATTATTACTCCTTGGCCGTTATACGACCTTAAAGCCTGTTCGATTCTCAATACATTTACATTTTACTCATCTAGCAGATACTCTTATCCAGAGCGACTTACAATAAGTACATGTACAGGGACATTCCCCCGGGAGCAACTTGTGGTATATTGGCTTGCCCAAGGACATTGGTACAGTCGGGAATTGAACCTTCCGACTGACTCCCTGAACACTGAGCCTTCTGCGCCTCCAATTACCTTTCATAGATGTTATTACACCACAAACTGGTGTACATAGGTGTTAGTACACATCCAAACTGTGTACAGAGATACATTTAAACCGCTAATTACTTTATAGAGATGTTACTACATGTCCAGTTATTACGAAGAGCTGCTAGTACACATCCAATTAGTTTACATAGATGCTAATACACCTCCAATTAGTGTACAGAGATTCTTATACACATCCAATTAGTGTATAGAGATGCTAATACACATCAAATTATTGTACAGAGATGCTAATACACATCAAATTATTGTACAGAGATGCTAATACACATCCAATTAGTGTACAGAGATGCTAATACACATCCAATTATTGTACAGAGATGCTAATACACATCCAATTAGTGTACAGAGATGCTAATACACATTCAATTTGTGTACATAGATGCTAATACACATCCAATTAGTGTACAGAGATGCTAATACACATTCAATTTGTGTACATAGATGCTAATACACATCCAATTATTGGACAGAGATGCTAATACACATCGAATTAGTGTACAGAGATGCTAATACACATCCAGTTAGTGTACAGAGATGAGGGATGGACCAGCGGGTCGTGTTAAACATTCTAGAATTTAATCTACTCTTGAATCTACTCTTTAGATACTTCAAATCTAATGTGTAGATTTATAAAGTGGAACTAAAGGGTGAAAGGCAAATTAATTATATCACAAAATGTCCTGCAACATTATGAAAAATACATTGAAAGTACAAAGAATTAATAAGCCAATTTCGTAACAAATTGAGCACTTAGGCATACGTCACTGAACTCATTAGCCTTGAAACCTGTTTGTCTCTGTTTGTCATTGTTCTCACACACACACACACGCACGCGCGCGCGCGTAAATGTACACTTACACAAACATTTTTCCCACTGTGCTCCCTGTGAAGAAGCAACACAGCGTGTTGTTTCCCATGATGCTGTGGGGGTCTTTAACACTGCCACACTTGACAGCCTCTTCATCTATGAACGGCATAGCAACATGAGAGGGAACGCGTGTTGTAGAAGAAATAACCATGATGCACTGCTTAGTATGGGTAATTCATGCATTCTCTTAAATCGTTGTGCTGATTGCATTTTCTTTTTAAATGTATATTTGTATTAAACACAGAAACAGTAAAATACAATGAAAATACAAGTTTGTTTTGTCCCTCCCTCCAAACAACCATTCACCCCAACCCCCCCATATATTTAAATCTATATCCATACATAACTTCCATTTATATAGCTACATAAAGCTCTATAAATAGCTCCCCTATATAGTTTCATCTTGCTTCTTGAATAGCCTGCCCCTATATCTTCACCTTGCTATATCCCTCTTATAACTATAAATGGCTCCTAAAATAGTTCCGCCTTACATAACTATTCTTAGTCACATAAATAGCTCACCATTATATAACTACATCTAGATCCTGAAATAGCTGCCCCTTGTATGGTTCCATTAAAGGAAACAATTTAAGAGTGTGAAATATAATATATTGAGTGAAGATCACTATATGAGTTTGAATATGGTACGGTTACATGAATTTATTTTATATAAATATGTTATTTTTTACATAAGATTAAAATCATGTATCATGAGTTACAGTAACACTTTCCTACAGCAGGGGGCACTGTAGTCCATTGGGTCATGTGCGGTGCACTTGTTCCTAATGAAACATCTTTTCGGGGGAGGGACATTTCGACATCTGCTCCCAGACCCTGTCAATCAACTTATCCAGAGTCCCTCTACTACATTAATCATCTTGACGTGTCACTCCGTCATATTTTCCAGAGATTAACCCATGAGTCCAGGGAGCTCAACGTCAGGCAACATGTCGGGTGGGGTGGGGGGTGGTTATCTTGATTGATGTGACTATGTTTTCCCTGAATGAAGAAAGGTAAATAACAAATAAAGCAATTGTGTTATTTGCCTAGTGAATTGAAATGTTGATACAATCTCCTGCTAAAGCAAGCTGCTTTGACTTCCTTCATCGTTGGACTGTAATTGTTTCTTACAGATTGGTTTCATTGTTGGAGGTGGTGGGCCCAGATTCATTCCAGACTTTAATTGACAGTGGGACTACCCTTAAAGGTCACAGTAATAAGAATGAAAGCACCATTGATGACCTGTCACAGATTCCCAGGTATGTCCTGTAATGGGATCAATGAAAAAGCCTTTTGGCCTGGAATGACAACCAGGTGCCAACACTGAAGTGATGAGCTACGGTAATGACCCAATGCTTGGGGGAAATTATGGTGTAATGATAGGGTGGATTGGATATCTAAGTTTAAAGGTTATTACTGAAGAGAAAAAATTTGACGTCCACTCATCATTAAAAGTTCAATTGTTTGGCCTAGATCCATCTTCAGAAGAAAATCACATATTCAGCTTATTTCTTATGAAGGAGACAGAATGAAATATAGAGGACATGTTTAATTTTTAATTTATTCTATTGCATTGTATATTGTATTCCATTTTTCTCCACTCACAATTTTTTACATGAAATTTGAACCTTGTCACAACATCTCCACAACCAAGGTGCGAGTGTGTAAAATTGAGACGTTTTCTCCCAGGCGGTTCTGCTTGTTAGCTCATCACTCTCCCAATCCAGGACGTTTTCGGAAAAACATAAAGCCACAAAAGAGACCACATTTTTCTTAAATCAAGCCCTCTGAAAATCTCTGGAATGTGATTAAGAGGATGATGGATGATCACAAGCCATTAAACAAAGCCAATTTACTTACATTTTTGCGGCAGCAATGGTTTAAAGTCACCCAACATCATTGTGAATAACTGATTTCTGAACTTTTCCAAATTTAACACATTAGTATTGTGTTGTTTAAAAATAAATGTGAACTTCTTTTCTTTGCATTATTCAAGGTCTGACAACAGTGCATCTTTTTTGTTTTTAACCAGTTGTCATTTTCTGCAAATAAATGCTCTGAATGATAACGATTTATTTTAAATTTGGGACAAATGTTGTCAGTATTTAACAAGTGGGCTGCAGAGAGTAGGCATATATGCAAAGTTGAAAATAAAGATTTTATAGATTTAATGTGAATACTTTTAAATCTAGTCCAAAGGCTTGTCTATAACACACACTCAAACTTCACTCATAACACACTATACAGGAAACAATGACAGACAGGGACTAACACAGAGGGCTTAAATACACTAATTGATAAGGGGATAACTATCAGCTGTGAATGGTTGTCAAGACAAATAGATGATTCATTGGGTGATGAATGTTCAAATGCCCGAGAGAAAAAAAAAACATTAAATGGCTAACCGTGCCATGGCTAAGATCAATTACACAGTAGTTTATGGAATAAAACAAAAACTTCCTTTTAACAAAAGACATACCTATCAATACTAAAACCAGAATGTAGCCTGCAGTTGTCAAAGTCACCACAAGAGATAATCGCACTTGATGCTCTAGAACGTCTGGAGACTTTAAAGGTTTTTAATTAACGTTAGTTAGAAGCTCATGAATCGTACCCCAATGTTTCTGGTTGGACTTGGACCTCTGTTAACGTGTCTGGCTCTGGCACATGCATTCTTTTAGTACCTTTTTGAAGCCAGGCTAACATAACGACTTACAAAAAGACACACTTCTTTTTAGTTTCTAGGTTTTCAGCAGTGAAAGATCTGTTATGGTCAGGCGGCAGCCAAAGGCATCCGACAGCTTTTTCAAACTAACGTCCGTGGAGAACTGAACATCTGATAGGGTGGCCCGACTACTTGCCTTTACGTGATTCGTCAAGAGATCTTAAGTCATATAGTGCTCTCTGGGTAGTGCAGTTTATGTAACATTAGGATCATTACCAATCTCTCTGATACTGACGCTTTCTCTGTCAGTGGTTGAGTACCGGCTACATGCGAGAAGTAGCCATACGCAAGAAAAAGTGCAAGTACGCTTAACAGTAAAATGAGCACTGGCTCTGCCATGAAAGAATACCATGACAGTACCCTCCACCAAAGGAGCAGTTCAAGCCAAGAAATCCCTCTCCTCCCATCGACGGAAGCAGAGGAGGGTGGGCGGGGGTGTCTGGAGGCATTGAAGCAGGGGGCGGAGACACCAGCAATACTATTGGGAGCAGAACTGCAGGCAGAAGCTTGGTGTACAGAGTCACCGGGACAGGCGCTGGGGGCAGAGCCGCTGGCACAGGGGCTGAAGGTGAAGCTGTCAGGACAGTTGCTGGGGGCAGAGCCATTAGCATTGGTGAGAGAGGGAGTGCCTCTGGCACTGGCGTGAGGGCCTGGGATGGCTGGATCACCAGGCTGGCTGGAGGACTCACTGGCGGAGTGGGGACCCAGGCTGGTGGACTGGGTCTGAGCCTGTACTGGTTGAACAGCACAGCCTCAACCCCTGGTGCCACCCCCGTACAAATCCCTTTGGCAAACCAAGGTTGTCACCCCGTCCCTGCCTCTCTGCCCTTAGCTGCTGTGGACAGGAACTATTCTGAAGGGCATCGGGTCCCAGAATATGACCTCCTCCAGGTTTCCCCACTCTATGTTCTCCTTCCAGTCATCATCATCCTCGTTCCAGGCCTTCCTGATAGTAAGACTCCACCCTACCTGCGAAGATATGTGGTGCCGGACCTGTGAATTGCTGTAGATTGTCCTCTAGCCCCTGTAGGGAACGTATCATAGCTCTCTGCCTCCTGGCTAGCTGAGGTCCATGCATAGACCAAGATGACCACCTTTACGATGTCTCTGTCTGAGAGAAAACCCTGTTGCGATATGTACTGCTCGCATTGGTTTAGGAAATGGTGACATTGGCTAAGGTCTCCATCGTATCTCTGAGGAAGCAACAGTCTGAGGTCAATGGCCGGTCTGGCCTGTTTGGTCCTCCAGGAACTGTAGAGGAACTTGACAGGTGGTAAAAAAGCCACTGTTCCTCAACAGCTTCCGCCACTACTCTGGAATACGCTGCCTCTTTGGAAAGGTAATTTATTCCGTCATGTCGAGTGTAAGGTGTGGGCAGGAGGCAGTTGAGTAAATCCATCAAGGAGGTTTTAATAATGAAAAAACATGCACTGTCAAAGCAAAACTGATAACGATCAGATCTACACTACAGAAAACATCTATAGTAACTTATAGGCAAATGGGCTGATCTCACATGCTAATGAACGCGGGTACACCACACATGTACATCAACAATATCCGATAGGAGAATATTACAAACACAGGAACTAAATACACTGACTGTTGAAAAAATGAATATCAGGTGTGAAAGGTAAAGTGACAAAAAAATTTGCAACAAGAGTGCAGGAGATGAACTGAACAGTCCGGGAGAAACAGAAACATAAAACGGAGTCTGTGGGGAATGGAGACACTGACTACACTCTGCCATGCACTGAATATCCCTGCTCTTTTAGTATGTCATCTAGATCTGTCATTATAGAAATCACAGATTTAACCCTGTGGATCTTAGTGTTACTCTCTATTTAACGCAGCTGTCTGCTATAGAGTATTGATGTCAAAATATCTTCCTACTTTATAGCATTGCCAATCTTTTTCTTTCTATATATCTGGAATGCTTTAGTGCAGCCACTCAAATAAGCTTTAAGTGTTTGCTTCTTTAAGTTTTAAGATCTCTTCACTATTGTTAATTTTAAAGAAAGGTGTGATTTTTACTTTTAAATATTCACAGTACACCAGTCTGTGAGGAGCTGAAGTTTAAACCTCCACACATTTGGCACAAATGTAACTGGACTGTGATTCGTGATTAAAGGGTAATGCCATTTTGGGTTACCGGAGTAGTTCCACAGGGTGAACGATTGCTACTGATCTAGACAAGGTAATCTCCAATGACTAGGTTAGGCTCATAGATATATTATATAAGGTTACAATTTTCCTACAAATAAAGTGGGATAATCCACATTTGGATGCAAACGTTTGGTTTCAATACTATGTATAGTATTAACAGATAGTGAACAACCCTAATAGAAATAATAGTTCTGTGCTTGAAAGTAACCATTCAAAATCAGAATTGCCACAACTATTTTCTTGACGATAAAAGTAGTGGTAAAATTGTTCCGTTTATCTCCATCTTCTGATATGGGAATCATACGTCAGGTGGATATCTTATAAATACTTAATGAATGTCAGAGTACAGAAATGTCAGATAGCTAAATACTGCACCTCTAAACTGGTTGCTTTAATACTTTGTACAGTATATCATGAATTTATTTGTAGCTACACTGTCCTTAGCTACATTGTGGAAAGAATCTCTGAGATTGAACTTATGCTGTGTCTGTGAGGAGCCCCCAAGAAGTTAACTCCCCCCAAATCCACAGCCTTAGTTAAAAGCATTTTGTGTCAAGTCAAAACATATTTATTCATCTTTTCATGGTCAGTGATGCGTTGTGTAGTGATGTCTCTTATGCGGTGTTCAGCCTGTAGCTGTCGGGAATCCCTCTGTGAGTGCAGGAGTGGACAGAGAGGGTCTGAAAGAAGCATTGCCTGTGGTTCTTACAGCGTTGGGTTATAACATTCGGGGACTGCTGTTGCCTAAGCCGATATCCTATTTCCCTGGTGGGCTTATCACTGGATATCAACCAGTATAATGTAAAATAAATATAAAACATATCATGTCCTTAATTCAGAAAATGTTTTGTTGTGTGCAGGGTTGTAAAAAGTACAAAGTAGAAGCACTTGGTTGGGTTCGTCAGTTTTGGGAAGTTCCTAAATAAAAACTAAATGACTAGGTAACGAAAGAGAGGTCATAACTAGAGACCATTATTAATCATTTTTTACTCCTTTTATTTAGTTCACAGATCACCGGTTATTTATATGAACTCCCACTCTCTTAATTAGGAAAATCCCAAAACTTGTGAACTCAACCAAACCCAGCAAAAATAGTTTTTACTTTGTTCTTTAACTCAGATTTGGTTGTTGGCCTCATGAATAATGTGTATTAAAAACAAGATAAAACGACAAAAGCAGGAACATATCCTTGTCCAACGGCAATATCCAGAATCCTAGGCGGGGCAACGCTACATAATAATCCCAGACATTGTCAATACAATCTGACTACAATTTGCTGGAAAAGTTTAAATGTTATCAGTTAGTATAATACCATCCCTCTGAGCAAATTATTTTGAAAGACATATTTTCAACGTCTTTTCAACAACCAAGATGTCTTTTTAATGTCTTTTCAACCTTAATTGCTTAGAGGGATACCATTGTCTATTATTATTAATATTACAATACCATTACGGATACATGTGCTGTAACCTACTGTAATCTTGGAACACATAACCAAATCTAAAATGGCTGGCCGTATAACGTCTAATAATGAGCTTTAAACAATCTATTGATTTATTTATTTAACAAATTTCTTGAAATTATAAATATTTGGACTAAATGATATATCCCTTGGCAGACTGAAGTGTATACCCAGCCTTGGTCCTTTAGCTTGGCTCAGTAGTTATGGAGTCACACTTGTAGTGGAAGATTGCCCGTTCAATTCCTGACTGTTGCAAATGTTGTGGCGTCCTTGAGCAAGGCACCTAATGCTAAGTTGCTCCAGAGGGATGTCCCTGTACGTATTGTAAATCACTCTGGTTTAGAGTGTCTGCTAAAATGTAAATGTTGTTTTTTTCCTCAGAAATCCTAGTTGCAGAATCTTACCTTCTTGCTTAGCCAGCACAGCCATGCACATAAAAACACACAGAATTAGAATCAGCCTGTCCGATCCTATAACTATTTTCCGTATTGGGTAGATGGTCAGCCGTTGGGACTGTTACCCCAAGGAGTAAAGCAGGATGTCAGCGCAGAAAGTGTACCCATTAATATGGGCTCTGTGGGGAGATCATCATGTATGAAAGGCGAAGGTCAAGGAGAAAAAAGGAGGATGAACTAGATGGATGGGGAAATGTGTAAGCACAGAGGAGTATTGTATGTGTACAGAGCATGTGGGTTGTGACAACTAGGTAGCAATACAAAAGTCATTTCATTTTGGCATTACATGTTGTGTATTTACAGTCTTGACCATATGTATTTAGTCATAGCTACATCTTGCCCCAAAATCTAATATTGAATTGTGAGGATTTGGTTTGTGTATTGATTCACTGATGAAGAGGTGTTTTTAAACATAGGCCGCCATACAGTTGTGTGGAGTCTCCCGCGTTCTTAGGATGTATTGACATTCCACTGTAGTCTGGTTTATACTGTATCGCAGAGTACACCGATCAGAATCACCAAACCTCTGACAATAAATTTCATGCTTAGGTCTTTATAATTTGCATCAGGATGAACAAGGTATTGAATGTATTCAGCTGAAACAAAGCTGATATGCAGGCAGATTAATATTCAATGATGTTGGGGGAACACTGTACCTTACCTGATGTTTTTATACAGGCTATGTTCTGGTGTTTCTATTATGTATATATACAGTGAGTGCCATAATTCATTGGACAGTGACCATTGTCATTTTGGTTCTGCATTCTAGCACTTTGAGTTTGAAAGGATACAATGGCAATGAGGTTGACACAGACGATCAGCTTTAATTTGAGGGTACCTTCAGACATATTAGATGAACCTTTCACAAATGACAGCACCTTTTTTTTCGGGCACCAAAAACCATTGGACATTTTAAAATAATATGGAATAAAGTAGTGATTAATAATACTTGGTTAATTATCCTCTGCATTGAATGATTGCTTGAAGTGTGCGATGCATCGACATCACCAGATGCTGGGTATTTTCCGTGTTGATGCTCTGCTAGGGCTGTGGAAAATGAAAGGCTTGAGTAAGGAAAAGAAGCGTTAGAGTCTGCCTTTTTTGGCAGAGGGATACACTGAGTCTCGGGTTGCTTCCATCCTTAATTTCAACGTTCATAGGAACAAGTTAAAGCAGCAGACATCGGGGGCAACAAAGCTAGAGACAGGAAGAGGGTGGAAATATCTCTACACTAACAGGGATGACCGCCAACTCATTTGAATCTCACTCAACAAACGTAGGAGGATATCAAGTGACCTACAAAAACCATGGCAGATGGCAGCTGGGTGTACGACGAGCACAATTCAAAACTGGCTCCTATGGGCAGGATTGATATTATGTTAAAGCTAGAAAAAAGCCCTTCATCAATAAGAAGCAAAGAAGAACCAGGCTGAGGTTTGCAAATACCATAAGGATTGGGCCATAGAACTGGAGGTCAACTTCTCTGATGAGTCTAATTGTCAGCTTTGCCCAACACATGGTCATCTAATGGTTAGATGGAGACCTGGAGAGGCCTACAACCCACAGTGTCTTACATCAACTGTGAAGTTTGGTGGAGGATCAGTGATTTGGATGCTTCAGCAAGGATGGAAACAAGCAGATTTGTCTTTGTGAGAGACGCATGAATCAAACCATGTACAAGGTTGTCCTGGAAGAAAAACCTGTTTCCTTCTACTCTGACAAACCCCTGGAATGTGATCAAGAAGAAGATGGATGGTCACAAGCCATCAGGCTAAAGCGAGCTGCTTGTTAAAGATTGGTGAAGAGCATGCCAAGACACATGAATTATTAAAACAATTGATGTTGATATTGTGTTGTTTAAAAAACAATAGTAACTTACATTAATAATAACACTGCATCTTTTTTGTTATTTTGACCAGTTATCATATAATGTTCTAATTGACAATATTTTATTTGGAACACTGATGAGAGAGAGACAGAGACAGAGAGAGGGATGGGGAGAAAGAGGGAGCTAGAGGGAGCGAGAGGGAGAGAGAGAGAGAGCGAGAGGGAGAGAGAGAGAGAGAGAGAGAGAGAGAGAGAGAGAGAGAGAGAGAGAGAGAGAGAGAGAGAGAGAGAGAGAGAGAGAGAGAGAGAGAGAGAGAGAGAGAGAGAGAGAGAGAGAGAGAGAGAGAGAGAGAGAGAGA
>JACXGM010000349.1:6226-22180 GCA_016801145.1 Umbra pygmaea | reverse complement strand
ATGTTAGAGGCTGGAGGTAAATAAAATCATAGACTATATGTATTTATCCACTAATAAAATATGAATACACATTTTCACTGTAATAAGTTCTTGGTGCTTTGAAATTAGAATGCTCGCCCCCGATTCGCGCGGCGCGCTCATTCCATCTTCTTGACGGACAGCACAAGTACCGGTTCAATTAGATTCAACTTTCACATCTGGATCAATTCCTGTTGAGATTATTTCTTGTCAATAAGCTACATTACACCCTGCAATCCAGCCAATTTCTCGCCGATGAAAATTATTCAAAGGAGTTCCTGGTTGTGTCTCCACTGATCTCGTAAGTAGGGTTATGTCAGCGGGGATATCCCCCTAAAATTTCAGCACAAGAGCAAGGAATTGCGAGAGTAGCAAGCGCTCTTTTGAACTCGTTTACTAAACAAGCTAAATAAGGCAAGGGAACTGGTAACAGAGACCAATCTGGGTTTAGAAAAAAATCTGATTGATCTACTATGCTCTATTTTTTCTTGTCTTTTTTGGTGTGTAGGTGTATGCAGCTATGAGGAATAGACACTACATTTTTCATTGTCTGCTCATCTGCTTTTTGTTAACGGTCCTCTGGCACACGAGGTAAGTCGTTATCTTGAATTAAATCAAATACAACATTGAATTATGTATGTTTGTTCACATTTAAAGAAAACGAAATATAGCTTTATTCTTAACAGTAGGAATTGCATTTATTTTTAATATTCTGCTAGGCGTTTGTTTTGCAATAATCGATAATATATGTGTTTTAGTATTCAACGTTATGTACAGTATAGACTATATATATGTATTTACCATTGGGTTGTACATTCGGCTTTATCGATGTGGGGGCTTTGTGAAATTAAATAAATGGGGTGATTCTACCCATACGCTCCTATGGGTGGCGGTAGAGTGCAGCCAGTATTCTCGCTCATAAAAACAAGTAATAACATCTGATGAGATAAAGAAGAGCTCTTGATTAATCCCACACTTATATCAAAGTGTTAAATCGTAGAACAAATAGAACAGTCCTCAAGAATAAAGTTATCCAAATTGTGTTTGAAATATACCACTGTGCTGTATTACCATGTTGTAGCCTACATCCTGTTCAGTTGAATGTGTACTCTGATCTTTACATAAATCATATTAACTTTGTGTAATTTTCTGACTGACTGGGATCCTCACATTTTGGAAAACGTTTGGCATGTAGCACCAGCTTTTGTGAATTATCTTGTATACGGATGTTAGTCAATCAACAAACAAACCAACAGATCAGTCAATTGATAAACCAATCAATTATCCACACCAATAACATTAAAGAGAGGACATTTTATTAAATTGGCCTTCTTCTGAATATTGGATTAATAAATAGTCAGCCCTAATGGCATTGGCATATTCTATTGTGTTTTCACTCCAAAAGATCAGATGGCACAGACATATTTAGCTTTGAACTGGGTCATCGGAATGTGCTAGAAAGAGCAGGAGTTAGTGTATTTATATAATGTGTGTGCATGTTGATACCTGAAGACTCGGAAAAGTTCAATTCTGGCGCACACCCATGTACCTATATAGAGGTGCTGTCTATTGGATATAAATAGTTAACAAAAACAAATAAAGTCTCACACTCAAGGTATCTTGCTCCAAAAAACTGTATTGAGAATATCCAACGTTTCGGCAATAAGTTTGCCTTCTTCAGGTTTGAAGAAGGCAAACTTATTGCCGAAACGTTGGATATTCTCAATACAGTTTTTTGGAGCAAGATACCTTGAGTGTGAGTCTTTATTTGTTTTTGATACCTGAAGACCCCACAAAAATAGTCAAAAAGAAAATTGCCACAACATTTACTCACGGGTCCCCAAAAAGAGAACTGTGATTTCCAGCTTTTGGGGTAAGTTTAGGAAAAAACCTACAATTGGTCATAGTGTTTGGGTTACTTTTAGGTTTAGGCGTCATGGGTTAGAGATAGGCATTCGATCTATGTTGTGTTTACTCATAAAAAGTGGACTATTTACGTCAAAGGGAAGTGTACTGGATGAGAAATATATTTTTGGGATAGGGTTAGGTTTTTGGTCTCCACAAGGGTAGAGTAACCAATGTGTGCTTGCGTCTTGCGCGTGTGCATGTGTTCATAGTACCTGTACCTATAGTTCCCTTTACCCTCTTCCCTTCCCTCTGTATGTGGAATATCCGGGTTAAGGCCATGTCAATCTGATCCTTGTTTGCCTCACAGACCGGTGATTGCAGATTCTAAAACAGATGCCTTCAAGAACAACATCACTCTCTTCACGCAGATCCTTGACAGACTCCTAGATGGCTATGACAACCGCCTTCGACCCGGCCTTGGGGGTGAGAAATCTCTTTTGGCTTCATTTTCAGTGAGAAAACAAGCTCTGTTTTCAAGGTCTTGTAGGAGGAGATCTCTTATGGCAGCACCCTCGAAGCCAGTTCCATTCCGTTATGTTTCATTACCACCCTCTAATCTGGGACTTATTTACCCCTGGTACACCAGGTGGGGGCAATTAATAGTGCGGTAGAACAGCAGGCTCCGGCCCTTAGGGTAAGAGTTGAATACACCTATCTTTTGGGATCAGATTACCTATTTAGATTATACTAAATAAGATGACGTGGACGAGGGCGGACTTGATCCCAGATCAGGGCTCCTTCTCCAAAACACTTGAATTCATTGCCGCTTTGTGGAAAAACATTTCGTACTAAAATGATTGGTTGCTGGTTGACTCAGTTTCCCGTCATGCTCAGAGTTCCTTAATGGCAGTATTCTTCACAGTATACTTGGATACAACACGGCTAGATTTGCTTTAATGACAACAGGAATTTTCATCAACATATTATTTTCTTCTACAACCAGATTAACTCACTAGTCATCATGTTAGTCATCAGTGTTATCCCAAATCTATTAGTAGAAGTGTGTGTTCCAAATCCAACCTATTCCCGACAGCGACCTTTGACCTGAGCTGCCCATGGAAAGCTACAGTAATGCTGTCAGGTCAGCATTGTGATGTTGCTTCCCCAGAGTCGACTGAAACTCAGCAGTTCGTCTTTCATTGTGACAGGATTAATTCGCTCTGCTTCACAGTTTCCTGAGTAATAGAAGCATATGAGTTGGTTTCTGATTAAGTTGTGTCAATAAGTAATGAGTACTATATCATTTATTTATATACAAAAAAAAACTGCTTTTATCAACACTTTTTGCCGAAATCTCAGGTGGGCTTCTTTGCCATGCTAGCACATTGAGAATGTCTAGTAATCTACTGAAGATATAAAGACAGGCTCCACAATCAGATCAGCACAACAACATCTATTGTGATTGCCTGAATATACAGTAAGGGAATAACTATTAAAAGATATTATATCTTTTAAAATATTTATTATATTCTTAAGCCTTCAAATGTTTATAATTAGACCTGCAATGTTCTCATTTCATCCCACCGGTAAGAAGAGTCCAGAATAAAATGATACTGATTAGGCTTTAAAAGTGTTACTGATTTAAAAAAATAATTTTAGATACGTTAATTTATAACAAAATCTTGGGATTAAATGGGTTAATATTCATACTTAAACCCTTAGTCACTGATGTCAGCAGCGTGCTTTTAGTCTCCCGTCATTCTGTATTCATGTATGAAAAGCCAGCTATCATCAACATCACATTCCATAAATGTGACAACAGATCATAAACCATATTTTAGTGCTAGGTAGGGATCAAGTATATTAGCCAATAAACCAAATGGAAATCACTGGGGCATTTTAAAACGCTGGGGAGAAGATTCTGTGCAGAATGCCAAGTAGCTTGGGGATGGTGTAGCTAGCCAGTTACATCCATATCTAATGTACAGCCATAGAAATGGAATGAATAGAAATGCCATTCCAATTCAAATCAATGTAGCAGAATGGTCAGAGCGGCAGACAATTTGTTGTGTACTAATCGAATGACCAAGCAAAACAGTTCAATGAGGTTTCTATTCATTCCATTTCTATGTGTACAGCTCTGGAAAGAAAATAAAAGACCAATGCAAATTTTTCTTAAATCAACCAAATTGAAAACCTCTGGAATGTGATCAAGGGGAAGAGGGATGGTCACAAGCCATCAAATGAAGCCTGAGTTGCTTGAATTACTGCGCCAGGAGTGGCATAAAGTCACCCAACGTCAATGTGAAAGACTGGTGGAGAGCATGCCAAGATGCATGAAAGACAATTATTATTGTTATACAATTATTATTGTTCCACCAAATATTGATTTCTGAACTTTTCCTAAGTTAAAGGACAATTCTGGCACCTAATGAACCTAGGGGTTAATAGCACATGGATACCAAGTCAACCGGTCACTAGGATATGTTTTCATGCTAATCGAATGTGACCAGTTTTAGCGCAAACTGATAATTACCTTATAACGGTAGTTGTGTAGGCATGGATGAAGTAAAAAAAATCGCTATTTTATACCACTAACAATGCTCAAACCGAAGCACTGAATACTTTGTAAGTGTACAGACAGTTTATTAAAAAGATTGTTTAAAAGACACTAACGTTCGCATATACAGGCAGGCGCCATCTTGGGAAAACAGACTCAACCAGTCGAACCACGAACGCCGTGCTACGTGAGCTTAACTGTGAATTGGAATCTCCTAGGGCTGCAACAACGAATCGATGAAATCGATAAAAATCGATTATTAAAATTGTTGGCGACAAATTTCATTATCGATTCGTTGGGTCTACGTTGTTGCTCGGTGTGTGGTGGAGCTACGTCACTTAAAGAAAGAAAATACATTTTAAACTCTCTGACCGATATCTTCGATATTATGGCAGAACTTCACTTTAAATTAATCAAAAACTTTTTAAGTGCAAACTCTGTAAAACATAAATGGCATGGCACCGGAGGACCACCGTAATGTGGGAGCACTTGAAAAGAAAAAAGGTTGGAGCTATAAGCGAAAGAGACTCAACAGCATGGTAAGCTTCTACATAATAATAGCATATAGCATGTGTTGCGTTTTGAAACGAGGAATAGTTCCTCCCACAGCAGGTAGTTCTTATCAAATAGCCGGTGTTTGGTCGCGATCCAGCTTCAATGGTCTATTATTGAATCAAAGCCACTTCAAAATTGTATGACAAGTGTATTTAACTAGCTGGCTAATTAATGTTTGTAATAGAGCAAACGCCTTAGAGCTATCGTTAATCTAGCAAGGGTACACTACCAGGCAGTGCTCAAGTAAACAAATAGAAAGAGTTATAGTGCAAAACTAATTTAAAACAAAACCAGAACTTACTATTACAGTATTATAACATATTCTACCTTGTAGCCTACCTCTTCGGGGATGCTAATTTGTTAAACGTTTCACTATGTTATTTACTTTGATTGTTTTTTCAACTAGCGTTGTGCACAGAACTCCAAAGTCTGTTTCAAAATAAAAGTCATACTAAAAACAGTAATTGTCAAAATAAACTTAAACAGGTAAAATACATAAGCAACAAAATTACTATTCAACAGGGCTTATTATAAGGTTATTTAGAACTATGTTCTTTAAAAGCTGTTTCTATAATTGTTTTGTAGACAATTATTTAAACATCTCCGGTCCGTCTAAGCAAGGTGAAAATACCATATTTTGCACCTTACTAAAGAAATGAGCATATCTTTTGCATATGTTTTATAGCATAGATTTAGGTCTGTTATGTGTTAAAATTGTAAATTTGGAATAACATTTATTTTTTAAAATAGAGTTATGGAAATATTTGTTAGTCTGTTTATCCGATTCATCGATTAATCGAAGAAATAATCAACAGATTAAACGATTATCCAAATAATCGTTAGTTGCAGCCCTAGAATCTCCCATGGCAAGAGGTTTTTTCGGTCATTCATGTAGATCAATGAGCAAGACTTACAGCTGGCGATGCGAACTAAAATCAAACACAATTTGCTCACAGTTCCGCTCACGTAGCACGGCGTTCATGGTTCGACTGGTCTGTGCCAGACTTGTCCTTTAACACATTAGTATTGTGTTGTTTAAAAACAAACTTATTTTCTTTGTATTATTGTTATTATCTGACGACATTATCTTTTTTGTTATTTTACCAGTTGTCATTTTCTGCAAATAAATGCTCTAAATGACAACATTTGTATTTGAAATTTGGGAGAAATGTTGTCAGTTGTTTATGGAATAATAAATAAATTATAATGTTACCCAAATACATACAGTGAGCTACATAATTCATTGGACACTGAACTTTTTGGGTTTGAAAGGATTCAATGTCAGTGAGGTTAAAGGTCAGACTATCAGCTTTAATATGATATATTCATACATATCAGATGAACCGTTCACAAAAAAAACAGCACTTTTTGTACATGGTCCCCTATTTATGGGCACAAAAAACAAGGGACAGTTTAACATAATATGGAATAAAGTAATAATTGACTATATGTTGTCGAATACCCTCTGCATGGAAAGACTGCTTAAAGTCTGCGATACATTAACATCACCAGATGCTGGGTTTCTTCCCTGGTGCTGGTCTGCCAGGCCATAAGATTCAGAGATGAAAATCAACCAATCAGGAGCATTTAAAAAACACTGGGCATGCCCAAGTCAACAGTTTGGTTCGTCATTAACAAGAAAGAAACAACAGATGATCTCAATTATGCCAAAAGAGCCGATAGAGTGTGGATGACCACTGTAATGGATGACCGGAGAATACTCTCTTTGGTGAATAAAACTCTGCTGACAACAGCCCAACAGTCTTTTGTCCCTGGAAGACTACACCAGCAGGACTACACAGGGTACACTACAAGATACAACCCACTTATAAGCCTGAAAAAGAGAAAGCAGAGAATACAGTTCAATAAAAAGCACCTATAAGAGCCCCAATGTAACGTTCAGCCATGTTTGTTAAGGAGTGAGGAGGCAAATGGGAAGAGAATACGAGAATACGTGCTTCATTTCAAGAATGTCTAGAAGAATGCCAATAGCATTGCAGGGCAAACCAAATATATATAGAGCATAAAAGGTAGCAATGCAAGATAAAGTAGCTAAATTCAAATATATGCTAATCACACGGAAAACACGGACAGAGTAACAGAATGAGTACGTAATGGCAATGGAGCACAAACAGCAGAACAAACACAGCAGTATGTATACGGTGAGGGAAAAAAATTATTTGATCCTCTGCTGAGTTCATACGTTTGCACACTGACAGAGAAATGATCAGAGTATAATTTTAATGGTATTTTTATTTGAACAGCAAGAGACAGAATAACAACAAAAAAAACAGAAAAACACATTTCAAAATGTTATTAATTGATTTGCATTACAATGAATGAAATATGTATTTGACCCCTTTGCAAAACATAACTTAGTGCTTGGTGGCAAAACCCTTCTTGAAAATCTCAGAGGTCAGACAGTTCTTGTAGTTGGCCACTAGGTTTGAATACATCTCAGGAGGGATTTTGTCCCACTCCTCTTTGCAGATCCTCTCAGAGTCATCAAGGTTTCAAGGCTGACATTTGCCAACTCAAACCTTCACCTCCCTTCACAGATTGTCTGATTAAGGTCTGGAGACTGGCTAGGCCACTCCAGGACATTAATGTGCTTCTTCTTGAGCCACTCCTTTGTTGCCTAGGCCATGTGTTTTGGGTCATTGTCATGCTGGAATACCCATCCATGACCCATTTTCAATGCCCTGGCTGAGGGAAGGAGGTTCTCACCCAAGATTTGACCTTGTCTATTGGCCTCGTCCATTGTCCCTTTGATGCAGTGACGTTGTCCTGTCTCCTTAGCAGAAAACCACCCCAAAGCATTTTTCCATTTCCGTGTTTAACAGTGGGGATGGTGTACTTGAGGTCATAGGCAACATTCCTCCTCCTCCAAATACAGTAAGTTGAGTTGATCCCAAAGAGCTCAATTGTGGTCTCATCTGACCACAACACTTTCACCCAGTTTTCCTCTGTATCATTCAGATGTTCATTGGCAAACTTCAGATGGGCCTGTACATGTGCTTCCTTGAGCAGGGGACCTTGCGGGCGCTGCAGGATTTCTGTCCTTTCCGGCGTAGTGTGTTACCAAATGTTTTCTTGGTCCCAGCTGCCTTGAGATCATTGACAAGATCCCCCCGTGTAGTTCTGGGCTGATTTCTCACCATTCTCATGATCATTGCAACAGTTATTCGTGTTTCTTCCATTTGCGAATAATCACACCAACTGATGACACCATCTCACCAAGCTGCTTGTGGATGGTCTTGTAGCCCATTCCAGCCTTGTGTAGGTCTACTATCTTGTCCCTGACATCCTTGGACAGTTCTTTGGTCTTAGCCATGGTGGAGAGTTTGGAATCTGATTATCTGCTTGCTTCTGTGGACAGGTGGCTTTTATATAGGTAACAAACTGACATTACGAACACTCCTGTTAAGGGAGTGCTCCTAATCTCACCTCTTTACCTGTATAAGAGGCACTTGGGAGCAAGAAATCTTGTTGATTGAGAGGGGATCAAATACTTATTTCACTCAATGTAGTGCAAATCAATTAATAACTTTTCAGATTTTTGTTGTTGTTGTTATTCTCTCTCACTGTTCAAATTAACCTACTATTAAAATTATGGACTAATCATTTATTTGTCAATAGGCAAATGTATGAAATCAGCAGGGGATGTAAAAAAATGTTTCCCCCAATGTACCAGGCAAACGACCAAATTACCAACAGGTGCTGACAATCAGACAAACTAGAACGAATCTATTGGATAATGACCAGGCAGTAATGGAAATGTTCGGGTTACACAGTACATATCACAATCAGACACTCGAGGGTGCCGGCAGCCCAAAATCTAAAGCTTACCACGTCATCTGTCTTGAGCAGAAACAGCGGCCTCTGGTGGCCGGAAGGCTTGAGCATGAGCGGCCTCTGGTGGCCGGAAGGCTTGAGTGTGAGCGGCCTCTGGTGGCCGGAAGGCTTGAGCGTGAGCGACCTCTGGTGGCCGGAAGGCTTGAGCGTGAGCGGCCTCTGGTGGCCGGAAGGCTTGAGCGTGAGCGGCCTCTGGTGGCCGGAAGGCTTGAGCGTGAGCGGCCTCTAGTGGCCGGAAGGCTTGAGCGTGAGCGGCCTCTGGTGGCCGGAAGGCTTGAGCGTGAGCGGCCTCTGGTGGCCGGAAGGCTTGAGCGTGAGCGGCCTCTGGTGGTTCGGGTTACACAGTACATATCACATAGCTTATATACAGCATGGAGTGAGCAGGTGTGGTGAATCAGGATAATTGAGTCCGGGTAAGGGAACTGTAGTTCTGAGGAGGCATGACTAGGGAAGCTGTAGTCCACAGGATGTAGAACTGGTGACTGGGAATTGTAGTTCTGAGTAGCATAGACCAAGGAAGTGGCTGTTTCCATGGAAGGGGAACTGGGAAACGTTACACATACCACGTCATCTGTGAAACATAGTGGAGCGGGTGTAATGGCTTGGGCCTCTGTGGCTGCAAGTGGAACAGGCTCACTTGTCTTCATCGATGTGACTGCAGACAGTAGTAGAACGATAAATTCTGAGGTCTACAGAAATATTATACCTCCACGGATAGAAATATGGCCAAAACATTTTGATGGCCAAAAAGTGGAAAAACAAGGCAATCACCGGATCTGAATCCAATTGAATGTGTATTGTCAATGCTAAAGAGGAGACCCAAGGTAATAAGTCCCTGAGGTTAAACTGACCAATGTTGTTTGGTGCCCAAAAATGGGTGGACCGTATTGAAAATGTGCTCTCATTTGTGAATGGCCCGATATGTATGAATATACCCACAAATTAAAACTGACAGTGAATTAAAGCTTCACCCTCATTGTTATTGTATTCTTTTAAACTCAAAGTAATAGAGCCGGCCGTTCAAACCCCTCTACGGGCCTCCCCAAACATGCCAAGTTTTAGTTTTAACCATAAACTAGCACACCTGATTCAACTAGTCAACTACACATTAAGCCTTTGATTGATTTAATCAGGTGTGTTATTTCAGGGTTAAAACAAAACATGGCCTGTCTGGGGAGGCCCGAGGAGAGATTTGAGAATCAAAATAACAAAGAAATGGGCACTGTCCAATTAATTATGGACCTCACTGTACTTAAACCAGAGACACTGATGATTTTGAAATAGTCACTGATTATCTTCTGTATTTTTCCATTTATGTTCTTTTCTACGAATGGAAAGAAAAAATCACCTGCACATCATATTAGACCAATGTGTCTTCATCATTGTTTTCTACATCTGTTATTGGAAGATCCTTGGTTGCAGTCTGTCCTACTTCTCAGGAACTTTGACCTGTTCATATTAAGCTTGTACCTCCAAACACAGCCATCATATATTTCAGACATCATCATCTGTGCCGATTTGTTTTGTCAAATGCTGTATGTCCACCCTTTATTTATGGTTGTAGCGGGCCTAGTAATCTGGGTAACGTTCATATGCCTCCTCCTCAGTGAACCATGACCTGTCCAGACTGACACTGATTCCTAGGTACTCTACAGTCGTCTTTATTATCTGACCTGACCTGACCCGGAGAATATCACTATTGTCTGTCTGTCACTGCAATGCGAGCAATTGTATGTGTCTGAATAGTGATCTTAATTTGAGGCGGCCTTGGTAATGCACGTCTCATCGCGTTTGAAGACTAGGCTCTTACATCCCAAAGCAGCATTTGCCGCACTTACAAAACGTTTGTCTCTTGACTGCCGAGAATCGGATTGAGGTGGGGATTTGATCACTCAGAGTGCGGTGGAGAGGTGGCCGGGTGCCTTGTCCCCTCGTGAGTTCCCTATCCTCTAAGTCACTGTGACGGCGTGAGCTCGTTGCTCGCTGTCCAATCAGCTCCCATAGTCTCTTCCTATTATTTGAGGCGGAAGATATCATGCACTGCCACATAGTAATTCACACATACATACACATTCGCCCAAACACCCCATGTAGTTTTGACATATCTGTGCCAGTACATTGCAGTGCGTTTGTGGAAGTCTTTGGTATGTATTTCAACATGTCCCCATTTTTTCAGCCAAGATATTAGTAGCAACAAGCCATGCTCCATAATACTCGTGGTATTATTTATTTCACCACAGACTCTTTTAGTGCATCACCTACTTTGTTCTTTGTATTATTTGTGCCTATAAAATTGGTCATGTTTGAATGCTACAGGAGCCATCTAATTCCATTCACTTACTGATTGGTTCATTTGGGCATTGATCTCTACCTACAGTACCTACAATGTCTAACTACGGTACCTTCTGGTTAAAGATGCGCCTCCTTCAGTACAAACAAAATGAGCTACAGTATGTTTCCACAGTTTTGCTCCAGTGTCTGTCATGGTGCTGATCTGAGATCCAAGGGGGAACGTTCTGACGCATCGTGTGATGAACACTAGACCCTAGGCATCATCATGCACGTTGGTTAATGTATCCGACGTCTCGTTTTTCAACAGCAACAACACCACCCAATGTTAGGAACCACCATGGGCTCTTGTCTCATAATGAACTGTATGAGGCTATCTGGTAGCTACAGTAGTCCTGTGAGTTTACGTTTCATAAACCAAATGGTTTATGTATTTAATACGTTTAATGGCTGTTTTTATCAGTGTCAATCATAGCAACTTAAAACGCCATGAAAACGTAGCTGGAATTCATTTAGACTGCTGCGTTCTTACGATAATCAGTAGCCGAGAGAGATGTGCAACTGGGGCTCTGAAGCCAAGCACAATGCTGAATGTTATAGGCCAATAGGACACCAGTTTCATCAACCAGTTTGGAATGCTGTAAGCGTGCAATCACCATTCGATGGCAAAATATATCCCACTTTGATATTGTAGATTGCACTGATTCCTCCTTTGTAAAGCTGCATTTGTCTTCTTAAGAAGACCAGTAGACCGGAAAGATTACAATCTCAACTTGATATATATTTTTGTTGTTGTTTTGTTATAGTCGCAACCAGGCCTGCATCTGCCAAGTCATAACTCTACCTCTGTACCAAATTCTGTGCTTTTGTCACAATCATTTTTATGTGCTTACGATCAGTCTCCATTTTTAGGTTACTTGTTAAGGACTTAGGGTGTATCCTTACATAAAACCTTACACCCTAAATATTCCTTCCCTCAATAGTCAGGTATTGATTGATCTCTAGGTGAAGGTGGCCAGTCCAGCACATCAGGTGACATAATGGTGTAATGATGATCAACAACACAGCACACGTAGATTTAACGATTAGATAGAAAGCAACTGACCTGGAGAAAGAAAAGATCACATCCTTTCTTTTTGTCCTCATGTCTGCCCAACAAAAAAGAACACCGGTGCAATACAATAAAAGGTCCTTCCAGTCCTTCACTAATCACTGCATCCTTCATCACCCAGAACCTATCTGTCCCTCAGGACCTGATGTCATTTAAAATTCAAGTTGAGATTCAGGGGGCAGCTCAGCTCAGAAGTAGCATCTGCCATATGGGATAGTTTCTTTGGCTTGGTGAAAAGGCTGCCTACAGTAGATGCCCCGGTGGGGTACAAAGCCTGACATACTTTCTCTATGGAAAGAAAACATGTCTCCAAGCCTAGAGGTAAAGAATCATAAGCAAACCCCGACTTCAGTGGCTAATGAAGGAAATACTATCTGATGCCGCCTGCCTACGCTGCATTTGTTTCGCCATCTGTGTTACAAATCTTGGATGCCAGAGAGGCAGTAAATTATCAAAAGCGATACATACTGTGACTGAACAATTTTTGGATGCAGATTAATTGTGTCTGCCTTCAGTTTGGGATTTTACAACGTGCACACGTTTTAGAAAGTGCATATCTTTCCAAAATATTTTTTTTTACTTTACGTTAATGTTTTCAGAAAATTCACTGTTATTTAAATAACATACTTACCAGTGACTGAAACACAAAATCTTTGTGTATTCTGTATTTGAACACAAGCATTCCACTGGTCCAGCAATGAGTGGTTTGATTGTTAGCCCTCTGGACTTCGCGTCAGATAATTTAACGAGGTCTAGCTGCCGACTGGTCGTTTTGCAGGTCTGAAACACACACAACCCCAACACTTCACATAGAGGATCTCTTGATTTCCTCACGTTTTTTTTCCCAACTTGTCAATAGCATATTCCTGTTGTTTATAGGAGATATGCTATATTTCTCCATATGCCCAGATCACATCATATAAGTTAGACATATGTTCATGGTTATAAATGCATATATGCTGTCAATTTATAAGACTTCATGACTTAACCACATGCTTTATGATATGAATCAACATCGCATTATACTATAAATAAAATAACCTCACATCCGCAGGCTTCAAATACACTCTGGATTCTTTGCTAAATAATGTAGAAATGATTCATTTCCCCAGAGGTCTCTCATTTGTTCATGGGCTATTATTAAATATGCATCATTTATACACAGCTGAGTTTGTTCAATATTCTGTCAAATATGAAAATGCACCATGTATGCTGTTTGTATTTTACTAGTATTGGTGGTGATTTAGGTTGTTAAATGATGTTACTGGTCTCTTTAAAAAAATATGCTACCTAGTTAGTTAACTCCATTTAGTTTATTTGTAACATACACAGAAACACAGATCTTCTGCCACGGCTACAACAATGCATTAGTAAAAGAAGTGCAAAAAACAAGACGTAATAGAAGAATACAATATATAAAGACAAACGGTGCCTTGTATATACAGGTCTGTAGTATAGCACAACAGAACAATGCTGTGTGGTACCTAAAACCTTACAGGGTTCCCCAGCTGTCCTTATCACAGCAAATTGCCTAGTGTTGATTCTGCAGTGTTTACTATACAGTTTTAACTGAGGTGTTAAATTAACACTTGTGTTAGGCAAAACCATCACAATTTCCAAGAATGCTTTGCTGCACGTTTATTTTTCAGAATTGTTTGTTTTAATATATGTTCTGCTCCGTGCATTCATGAATTTCTTACTTTATGTGTAATTATTCAACAATAATAATATTTTTTACTTTTTAAATCTAATACGTGGTAAGTGGTAATATTGATTGCAATCATTTCTGAGACTGCTGTTAATGTCGAGGAAGTTTTCTAGGTTGTTCAGTTTGTAAGTACTTCACCCTTAACCCATTTAATTCCAAATTGTTTTTAGACATGAACACATCTAAAATTACTGATGTAATCAGTAACACTTTTAGCGTGTATTCAGTATTTGTTTTTTTTTACTGTCACTTTTGTGACCAATGGGATTAAATGTTAATGCAGGTTGTGGGTGATAAAATATTACAACTGTTGGAAAGCCTTACAATTGGATTTCAATTTGTATAAAAAAATCTCTGCATTGTCTAGCTGCCTTGTATGGGAGCACTTTATTTAGCTAATGAGAAGCTCTTTAGAATACATGTGACTTACTGACTATACGTGTCACCGTGGACCTGGAGCTGAGAGCGGAGGGGAAGCCAACAAATGGAAAACAGTCTCTGAAGGAAGGAAACACCCACACATGTGCTGTTGTTTTTTCAGCCTCACGACACCGCCGTCAACTGGCAGCTTGCGTTCAGACGCGACACGTACCGGTACGTCAGTCTGGCAGTGCACGTTTACAGTGTCGTTGAGCAAAATAAATTCCAATGCAATTGGAATGACCTGTAACCAAATAAAAACAAGTTGTTGTTCAAATGTATTTCCATGTGCTTCCTTTAAACATCCACACCTAAAATATACCCGTAGTTCATCAAATGGCGCTGTTGGGATGGGTAAAAGATCCCCGGGCCCAATTGTAAACCTATTCAATAATGCCAGACTGATATCCATGTAGGGTTTGAGTGCAAGCTCGTGGTTTCAGGTAGTAGTGTGAGGCAAGGTGCTGGGCAGGACTGTAGAAGGCTAGTTGTTTTCACTAAGGACTAAACATGGGATTGCCTGAGAGGATGGTCATTGTTTTGAGTAAAAATGGAAGGGGCATGTTATTGCAATGCATGGAAATGCCAGTAAAAAGTTGTAGATTCTTTTTGCCCTCTGTGTTGGTTAACGTTCAGTGATGGCGGAGTGGTCTCAGCGATTTAACTTTTGTTGTTCCATCTTAATCACCATTGTTTTTGTGTTTTTCAGATCGCGTAACGGAGGTGAACACTAATGTCTACGTCACCAGCTTCGGCCCAGTTTCAGACACTGACATGGTGAGGCCACAACAAAGTCTTAAACATGACACACAGTAAACCAGACCGGGCACAGCCTAGACAAGCTGGGCTGGTTACGGATCGACCACACTGGCCGGAACAGAGAACAGGCAGTGTAAAATACAGGTTGACAGTCTGCTTCACATTCCCTACAGTAAAATACACTAAATTTACCCATACATGTTTACCACTATTTAGCCATTAAAAATGAATTAGAATGAATAAGATATGAAGGCAAAAGACCAAATTAGTTCTTATAACCAGTTTGTTTAGTGTGTTACTCAGTCCAAACAAGAATGATCATCCCGAAAACCAGCCTGTAGTGGAAATACTCCAACAGGACACAACAATCCGGCAAGGCCAAATTCAGATTTTTGCCAGTCCAGGTGCCTTGTTTACTGTCATTGCACATTGTTTGCCATTTTCATTTCTCAGAAAATTTTACTTCTTATTCTTGGCCCTGTTCAGGAAGGTAAACCATGTCGAAACGTTTTGCAACTGAAAAAAAGAATTTAAGCTCTTCCCATTGGGCGGGTTTTGTTTTCCCTTTCTGTTTTGTGCCAAATGAATAGGATCCAGGTGTGTGTGTTAGGTCCCAGTAGCTTCTCCTGGCTCTCCTGGAGGCCCCAAGTCCCCGTATCACCACCTCCTTAAGAATCAGCCTCCCAGATGGTCTTCAAAGGCTTCAGGCTTCAAACATGGCCAATAGACCTCTCTCTCCCTTATCCCTGACATTCTATATGTCCCTCTCTCTCTCTCCCTCTCCCTCTCTCTCTCTCTCTCTCTCTCTCTCTCTCTCTCTCTCTCTCTCTC
>JACXGM010000348.1:43985-77470 GCA_016801145.1 Umbra pygmaea | reverse complement strand
ACATTTACGTTAATGGTGAGAAAAAATGTACATTTACGTTAATGGTGAGAAAAAATGTACATTTACGTTAATGGTGAGAAAAAATGTACATTTACGTTAATGGTGAGAAAAAATGTACATTTACGTTAATGGTGAGAAAAAATGTACATTTACGTTAATGGTGAGAAAAAATGTACATTTACGTTAATGGTGAGAAAAAGCTCAAACAGCTCATAAAGTTTTAATGTACAGAACATTTGATAACTTTGACCCAGTGAGAATGGGTTTTTCTGGGAACTACATCTTGATGTAAAATTTTAACATTTTTTGGGTGGTCAGAATGAATCACATTGGGCCACAAAACATTGTAGCTATGAAAGACTGTTTTGTAACCAATTTTATGTGTGAAATAAAAATGGATAATTTACATGTTATTTCCACTGAATTTGGGATAACTTGCATTGTTTTACTTGCCACCTGGCTTGCAAACAGCCTAAAAATAATGTCTAGAGATTTGTCATTTTCAATATCATAATTTTTGATTTAGTAATCCATTTGACAATGTTTCTTTAATACACATTTACTTTGTGTAAACAACTATATAAATAGCGGCAAGTTGCTATGCAACACTGTGGTTAACACCCCTACTCACTAAAAGTGCCTTGGGATGTTGAGTTAACACAGATTAAAAACACCCATTTAACATCCCACTGAAAGACGCCAATCTACATGAGCAGTGTCTCTTTATTGCCCTTTGGTCCTGAACACGACTTCACCAGCATCTTTTCCCCCTTCCACGGAAGTAGCGTGCGTGCGTGCACGTGCGTGCACGTGCGTGCGCGTGCGTGTGTGTGGACACTGGCTTTAGCCCAGAGCTGTCTTATTGGTGTTCTAAGTCTGTTACCAATGCCGTTAGAACAGTCACAGTAATTTGTTTCACTGGGAGGGGTAGCATATGGTTATAATATAGGGATGCACTGAAATATTGGCACAGCGCTACGTGTTGTGTGAGGCATGTTCCGGTGGCGTGAGTCATGTTCAAATATGACAAAACGTAGCTTTCAACATGTGATGTCGTTCTCTTCTGCTGCAGACGAACATAGCTTTAAGAACATCTGAGGAAACATTTTGATTAATAGAAGAATGTTAGCTTGTGTTTGATGTTGTCCTATATAATGCCTAATGATCTGATCGCCCACTAGAAGAGGGACATCATTAGTCGTTTGCTGTGTATATTCAAAGACTAGTATAAAAATGCCTTACATGGCCAATTCCTGATCTATAATGAATGACTTGCAAACTAATGTCAGAGTCTAGTTAATCTCAATATAGCCCTTTTTCAGTATAACATCTCACTCCTTCTAGCTGTACTTCCGTCTAAGCGCCACCATACTGAAGTTGCTGGAGAGTGAAGAGCGAGACCTGGAGCATGAGATCTTCTTCAACATCCTGGTTGAGGCAGCCACTGGACCGTTTGCCAGGGGTGAAGAGAAGAGCATGCCCAGGTCCCACGAAAAGTAAGGGGCTTCATCCTCAAAGTTTTTACTGATCAAAAGAAAAACATCAAATTCAACTTTTTTTCCTCCATGTTTCAGGGAGAAACCCCTCTCAATGATGGATGAGGACTCCCACTGTTCTGCGTCGTCTGTGTGTGATGCGGCCGCCATTCATGGGACCTGCCTCCCATCCAACGCTGCAGGTCTGACATCCCCACCTTACACGGCCACTCCACTTGACCACGATTACGCCAAGCGTAAAAGTCTCCGGCGACAGCAGCAGCAGACGTGGCAGCAGCAGAAGGAAGAGGAGCAGCAGGCCGATGGTACAGTCCCAGTCCTAGACTATGTCTCTGGGCCTCTGGGGTTGGGCCTTCTCTGGGTTGGGGAGGTGTGGTGATTAGAAGGCTAACCACTATGATTAATAATGGCTCTGACACCACATGCACTGGGTGATTGGGATATCATGGTAAAATGGGCAATATGGCATCTCAGGATATTTGGATATTGTTTTGCTAACCTCTAGAAGTAACAGCATTCAGGCTAGCAGAGTTGGGTGAGTTTTGCAGTGCTTTTCTTTGTCCTGTCTGTCCTGTCTGTCTGTCCTGTCTGTCTGTCCTGTCTGTCTGTCCTGTCTGTCTGTCCTGTCTGTCTGTCCTGTCTGTCTGTCCTGTCTGTCCTGTCTGTCTGTCCTGTCTGTCTGTCTGTCTGTCTGTCTGTCTGTCTGTCTGTCTGTCTGTCTGTCTGTCTGTCCTGTCCGTCCTGTCCGTCCTGTCCGTCCTGTCCGTCCTGTCCGTCCTGTCCGTCCTGTCCGTCCTGTCCGTCCTGTCCGTCTGTCCGTCTGTCCGTCTGTCCGTCTGTCTGTCTGTCTGAATTAGAATACTAATTCTATTCTTTAGAATCTACTTAGCTTTTTTTTCTTTGCCGTTTTCTATTGCCATGTTAATAGAGCTTGTGTTTGAGCTCAATTTAAGATTGTTACACGCTTACAGGACCCTTGTATTTGGAGGTCATTACACATACAACAATATTCAGATAACAAAAAATACATATTTAGATGTTTTAGTACAAAAGCATTTTCTAAATGAGTTACCGGTAGTCTTAATGCATGGAACTCTTGCGAGTCAGGATTATGGGTGCAATTAGAATATTACTGAAAGGAGGAATATGGTGGAAAACCCATTAAAATGTAGTGTTATTTTACAGTGATTATTATTTATTGCATTTGGGAAGTTGCAAATTAAGCATCACCATATCCAAATATAGATAAGCACTTTAACATAGAAGAGCTTGTACATTTTAGTCATGAAGGATTTTACTTTTAAATTACAGCCAAACGTTATGAGAACGGCACAAGTATTGGGCTCCACAAAGTTTGCTGCTTCACTGTTCTTATATATATTTTTCAGTAGCTACTATGGTATACTAAAGTATAATTACAAACATTCCATAAGTGTCAAAGGCTTTTATTGACAATTACATTAAGTTTATGCAAAGTCAATATATGCAGTGTTGACTCTTTCAAGACCCCTGCAATCTGCCCTGGCATACTGTCAGTTAACTTCTGGGCCACATCCTGAATGATGGCAGCTCATTTCTGCATAACTAATGCTTGGAATTTGTCAGAATTTGTGGGGTTTTGTTTGTCCCCCCGCCTCTTGAGGATCGACCACAATTTCTTAATGGGATTAAGGTCTCTGGAGTTTCCTGGCCATGGACCCAAAATTCAGATGTTTTGTTCCCAGAGCCACTTAGTTACAACTTTTGCCTTATGGCAAGTTGCATTATCATGCTTTAAAAGGCATTGGTCATCACTAAACTGTTTTTGCATGGTTAGGAGAAGTTGCTCTCGGAGCATGTGTTTGTACCATTCTTTATTCATGGCTGTGTTCTTAGGCAAAATTGTCAGTGAGCCCACTGCCTTGGCTGAGAAGCAACCCCACACATGAATGTTCTCAGGATGCTTAACTGTTGGCATGACACAGGACTGATGGTAGCGCTCACTTTGTCTTCTCTGGACAAGGTGTTTTCAAAGCTCTTTCCTTCAAAAACTCTTTGCCTCACTGTCCTTGCAGATGCACTTACACCTGCCTGCTGCCATTCCTGAGCAGGCTCTGCACTGCTGGTGCCATGATACCACAGCTGAATCAACTTTAGGAGATGGTCCTGGCGCTTGCTGGACATACTTGGGCACCCTGATGCCTTCACAACAATTGAACCTCTCCTTGAATTCCTTGATGATTCGATAAATTATTGATTATTGGTACAATCGTACTAGTAGTAATATCCTTGTAATATCCTTGCCTGTGAAGCCGTGTAAAGCAATGAATACGGCTCATGTTTCCTTGCAGGTAATCATTGTTGACAGAGGAAGAACAATTTTTTCAGAAATGCAGAATTGACATCAATACTGAGGCAGCAGACTTTGAAAATTTGTATTATTATTACTGTGTTCGTACTCTTTGACTTGCAGTAGGTTCGGTACTACTCTTTGACTTGTTCCTTTACTCAAGTCCTTTGTTTGTGGAGAATGACAGGACGTTTTCTCACCAAAATGAATTGCGTTCTGAGAGAGGGACAATGCTTCATTGTCCAATGCATATAGTTTATTATTCTGATGTCTTCATCAGGATAAAATGTCAAACACTGCAGTTCACATGCGTTTATAAGGTTTAGGGACACGCAGGTGCTAGTAATTCTGTCAATGTTCACCATTATCTTATTGGGAAGTTGATTTATAAGGTTAAAGGGGAAAAATAAATAGAAAATGTACAATCATAGGTGGTGACTACCATAGGCCATGTTAAATTTAGAGAATGTTATATTACAGGCTAGTTTTTAAATCATAGATCCAACAGTAGGTTGTTGAGCTTGCCTCTTCTCATAGAGACATGACATGTTTGAGTCTGATTTAAATGACAGTGGTAATCGAGTGATTCATTTCCATTTAATGGACAGCAACAGGGTACGGCACTTTTTGGCACCTAATGGTGGTACAGTGGTCTATGATTCTAACTTCCTGTTTTGTTTTACCCACATAGTGTTTGTCAATGGGACTGGTTCTTTGAGGGGGGATTTTTCATTTATTAATTATGTTTATTGACAGAACAGTAGGAAGCATAGGCTAGGGAGACAGGCATGTATGGGAAGACAGAGAGGAAGGGCACAGACACGCCTGTAGGGGGAGACAGAGAGGAATGACACAGACAGGTAGGGGGAGACAGAGAGGAAGGACACAGATAGGCCTGTAGGGGGAGACAGAGAGGAAGGGGACAGACAGTGGCTGAGCAGGAGCTCTAACCGCCATCGCAAGGGCACATGTGTTCCAGAGCCGGGAGCTTAGACCACTACACTAACTGTGGCCAATGGGACAGGTTAACAGTTAAATAACTGCCTTAGTGGAACACATGTTGGAACCTACTATATTGGATAGGTTTTGCTGTTTGGTGGGGTTTCAAGTACCTATATTTATAAGTGAAATTGCATTGGTCACCAGGCATTAAAGTTATAAAGTGGTCTCCACTAATATTGGCCCCCCATGGAAAATATGAGCAAACCAAACTTTTCTTTCTATCATGTCTATCATCTTGAAATTTCATAAAAAATATCACTAAAATTGAAATTTAATAAAAGTAAAATTATTGAAAAAATATTCCTAAACATGTGACAGTTTTTGGCACTTTTGGAAAATCTTATGAGTAAAACCTCGCTGCAGTACATTCCCATGCATTCATTCCTCCTTCACAAGGGTTTCCAACGGTGCCAAAAACTGTCAATTTGAGGGGACATACAGGCCAAATAGTCTTAATCAGCAATCACATTGGAAAAGACCCAAGAATACATGAAGGATGTGCAACAAAAGGTTGTTGAGCTACAAAAATAAGGGCATGGTTTTAAAAAATGTCTCAATAGTTGAAAACGGGGCCGAGATCGCTCTGAATCAACTAGTAGCCAGAATATTGCCGGTTTGATTCCCAGTTGTGCCAAGTGTCTTGCCTAAGTTGCTCCAGGAAGAATGTCCCTGTACTTACTGTAAGTCGCTAAGAGCTTTTGCTAAATGACTTAAGAAATAAATTCAGTCACAGAAGTATAGTCGGTGAACATTATCAGCCGTGCAAGATCTAACTAAAGGCTTCCGTGTTGGGTAAACAGTGCAATAAATAATCGCAGTCTTGGGTGGTATGTGGTTGGATGAACCATGTGAGCAACCCTCGACTTCAAACATATGTTTTAAGTAGTTGCGAAGCTGCCGACAAGGCAAGGTTAGTGGGAATTGGGAAGGGATGAAAATCTGGAATAATTCACAGAATTCTTGCTTTTGTCTCCAAAATAATAGTTGCAACCTACGTTAAGTATCACTCCAAGTACCAGCAGATAATTGATTAAAGGTACAATATGTAATATCAATCAAAACAATAACAAAATACATACTTTGCTTCACTTTGGGTAGGCTACGTTATGTAATTTTAAATGACATAATATCATTTAATTACTTAGCCAATTAATTACCAGGAGAAATAGAGCTTGGATTGATTGACACAAAGCTACTGACTGTAACAGTTCATCACGACCTCTTATGTAGGCCTACATTTCAAAGTTAATGTTTAACTGAATAAACAGTTAGTAAACACAAGAACATCTTATTAAACACGATTTATTTTCATCACCAATTATCATAGTAGAACAGGTTTCTCAAGCATTTTGGAAACAGGAGATGAGCCCCTGGTCTAGGTAATGCACCACGTGGCTTTAGACACCCATTCTCAAAGACTTACTTTTAGTCATTATTTGGGTAGCACACATATTCTGAATGCCTTTGGCAAAATTCTAATGAGCCATTTTAATCTAGATTTATCTAGATTAATTCCAAGATTACAGTGAGATTAATCTAGATTAAAAAAATTAATCTATGCCCACCACTAATTAAAAGCAAATGTCACTATACCTATATTATATATATTTCTTAGTTGTGTACTTACATTATCCTAAATGTTTCCACCAACTTTCAAATCCAGAGAAATTTGTAATATAATTTGAAGACACGGGATGTTTCATTTTGTCGCTCATCAATGGCGTCATATAACCTTTGACTGCGCTAGTTGCTCTAAGTTCCAGGGAACCGCCAAACATAACGTGAATAAAGTTATAAGGTCTTTAACAATACATTACTTTGTCAGTGAACATTTTTTTTACTGGGCTGTGGAACATCTGGAAGTGGATCTTCCGGCAGGACAATGATTCAAAGCATACTTCAAAGTCAGTCAATGTTTTACTGATATAAACCCAATATGAATGTTGTGGGATAAGCTGAAGAGGAGAGTGAACGAGCCTGGACCTCTGAATCGGAAGGACCTGGAGACATTCTGTGTGGAGGAGTGTTCTCAGAACCCTTGCAATGCTTTCTCCAACCTATTTATACATTATAGGAGAACACTCAGCTGTTATCTCGGCACAAAGTATTAAGTGGAGTACTAGTAATTGTGGCACACACTTTTTTTACTTCACTTACATTTTAGATCTTTGATAATACTTTTAATGAAAGAGCAAGAGGATAAGCAATAAATCACTTTTACAGACTGTGTTGCTCATATTTACCAACGGTGCCACTATAAGCTGATGCCACTGTAGTTGCCATAAGGTTCCAGGAGATGTTGAGAATTTATATATAGCAGGTAAATCAGAGTAGCAATTGATCCGAGTGTCCGGCCACAGGGAAATACAACCAAGGGACGGTCCTAAAACATTGCTAATACTGTCAGCCGCTCTAAGGATGTACAAATATTTCTGAACAATTCTCTTAATTTGGCCAAGCATTTGGAGTAGTGTGTAGTTAAAATGCAAGAGTATTTATTTTACGAGACTGTCCTTGAAAGAGAGCTTCTTGATTTTTCGGGGATTCACACCGAAGTAGTGGCTTGATATGTAAGATGTGATCCAAGAGTATGCAAGACCTGAGTCATCCAGTTCCGAGAGGGTGACTAAGAGGATCTGATGTTTTACAGTGACATGCTATGACATCCATAAAAGGATTTGCAGCTGTTATCTCTTTGACATCTTGCCTTAAATGTGTTTTATAATTAAGCCAAAATATGCAATTGCTTTAAGATGGACATGGATCATTTAGCAATTTTATACAAGTTAAATTACATCTAATTCTACAATAATAACTTAGTTTATTTTATTGCGCTATTCAGTAGCTGTATCTCAGAGTAGTAAAGAAACAGAAACAATTTTACTTTATTGATAATGATGGATTGTCAAAACAAAATTTTGGAACAGATATTGGCTTGAGTAAGTTCATAGGTAGGAATGCACTGACATTTTGGACAGTTTAATTCAGCCGGTATGAACTGATACTATAATGTGTCATAAGTGACAATTGTCCGCTTGCTCTGAACTTGACAATGTGATTTCGTCTTTTACCAATGAACACCACAGAATAACAGAAATCATCCCTTTTCCGATGACTTGTTGATATAATGAAGATGCTCAATGTTGCCAAGACGTGATTTCTGATTGTTTTCCCATGTCCTGTGAATTGGTTGAAATGATTCCTAGTCTGTGCTGTTACAGAAAAATAGCTAGCCATGGAGATAAATTTGGTTACAGAAAACTTCTAGCCATGATTATCGATGAAAGACTGAAAGTGTTTTTACAAATATAATTTCCAACACCATACTTGACTGTAGGGATGGTTTGTCCGTAGGCATGGACAGTCTGGGCTGCTCGTTCTTGCCCTAGTCAACAAGACCTTTTCCAAAACAACAAATGTTTTTTAAGATGGTACCTTTTCAGTAACCGTTTTTTTATCCTGCCCTTCCGTACATGCAAGTATTATGCAGAGTTTTTGATATGGTTGTTCAAAGCATCGTTACTCCACTCCCTACCATTCTGCAGCTCTTTTGGAGTATTTGTTGGTGCCTCTCTAGCGTTTCTGACAAGTATTTGAAAAACAGACTATTTGTTGACAGTGTTCAACCAATTATATGGATAAGGGGTAGTGTTTTCTGTCTCAAAAAGTTGTCTGCAACATTAGACACGCAATGCATTATCCGTGTGACAAGCTTATACAGCATCAGAAAACAGGAAACACAAAGGAGCAGGCGGAGTTTTTAGAAAACGGTAGCAGCAGCTAAAAATAAACTTCTCATTGCTGTTCAGTATTCAAGGGTGCCTGAACATGTACCAGAACTTAAATTAAATGCATCAAAGAAAAACAGAAAGGTTCAGAATATGTTGTTATCATTGGACTTTTTACATCTACACGGTTTAATTTTCATATTGGTTTATTCCTATTTTAGGATGAGGAAGTTGGCTAAAGGGGAAACTAGGAGAAGGCAGGGTGGCTAACCATCCATGTTATCTTTGGCATAATAGCTTATCAGATGAGGTTAGTTTAATGCTAACCACTGGATGAGTAGCTAGCTTGATACTCTTAACTACTACCAATATTCAATATCTACTTAGGCTGAGTCACATCACATTTTACTTCTGAGTAGTAGTATTAATAACAACCTAGCATAATAACAGTGTACACCTGTATTCAGGCCTTTCCATCCACATCAGGATTTTAGTTTTAGCCAAATTTAAACATTGCTAGCTGGCAAACCTTACATTAGCACCATTGGGCCGACCTGCACGCAAGTAGTTTTGTGGTAATTTTGCAATGATGACCAGTTATTCTATACATAGACTCCAGTTTAGAAAATGTGTTAGTTAGAAGTTAAAAGACCTAAAGCATACTTCTCCATTCCCTAATCTTTCAAATATCCTGAGAATTGTCTATTTAAGAATTATCGTGAATCTCTGCATTTTCCACTTATTCAAATGGTGATCACTCTGTTATCCTGTGAGCCCTGTGCATTTCTGCTTGCAGCTACATTTGAAATGATATTCACTGTTGCTTTGTTTACTACAGTATGTGTGTTTACATTGTTTCCAAAGATGTCAAGGGGTAACACCTAGCAATGAAATTATGCCATTTCAATTATTGAATAGACAATTCTTCATAAACTGCATTGTAAAATATATTTTAAAATGATTTACATTTTTGTCATTTAGCATAATATCTTTCATCATACTCTTAAATAGCCCTTGGCATTTTGTGTCCCTCCCTTTTAGCTTCAGTGTCCAAATACTGCTGCCATATTGCCCATGTTGCCAGTTTCTCTGTCACCCTTTCCAGATTCTTTCCTACCACCCTGCCTGCTTCTCTGCCTGCTTGCTTCTGCCACCTGCTTTGTCATTGATATGCATGTGGATCCCGAAGGATGAATGCTACCACAGGACAAAGTCAGTCCTCTCAATGATCCACGATATGGTCTGCCTTGTGACTTAGACCGTTGCTACTATTTGGCTTGGGTTTGGTGTTTGGTGTCGGCTTACGTAAGCAACATTGATCTTAACCTGATTGATGAAGGTTTGAATTTTTTTTTACATGAATCTCGTTTTGGAGGTAGTTATGCCCAAAGGCAGAAAGGATATTCTGTACTGTACCTCAATGTTGATTTGCAAAGCTTGCAATTCAAAAAGTCTGCATGCTCAGATTGTACACTTGCCCTAAATTACTGCTGGTCCTACCCTACACTTTAAAAATAACCCTAACCTTGAACCTTCTTATCTTTGCCGTTTAACATTTTTAACTTTGGCTATGGAACTTTACCATTAACAGATCACAATTTCTGCTTTCAGATCAGATCTGCCTCCAGAACAGGTTTTTTGGCAATAAATGGCTAACATGCCAATGTGATTGTATTTGAGAGTTATATAATAATGTTTACCATTGCAATTGTTTCATTATGTCATGCTCTTTACTGACATGCATCCTCTAAGGTAGATGTCACAAATGGACCAACCATGTGCAGGCATGTCTTTCTTACCTGATGTCTTTTTGAGGCATGATACCATGGTATCAGGAAGCAATGTGAGAGCAAGCATGGGGAATCAAGGCAGTGCTACTCTCAATACAAGCATAGTGTCTGGTCTATAAAACAAACATAACCTGTCACAACTTTCAACCTAACAGAAATGCAGCATTTCCTGAATGTTTTCAATGGATACTCCTAATATCTTCAACAGCCACCCCAGAACTTGACCATGATTACTGCCTGCCCAGGTCTTCAATGTGGTTGGCATCCCTGACTGGTACTGCAATTAACTCTTAACACTTGTGGGAATTGGCCTATTGTCACCTCCAAAATCATTGGCACCCTTCATAAAGATGAGCAAAAAAAGCATGTTTAAAGTAAACAACACGGGCAATGAACTAGATTGTAATCTTCAGACAAATTATAAATGTTACATTGAAGTGATGAATGATATCAATGCTGAGCCCTCTTCCTACAGAGATGTTTTGGTGACTGAGGTACTGTAGCATCACAACATTTTTTTAATTGTCTTTCAATGTGTTCTTATTGTCTTGGAAGGCACATTTAGTTTTATCTCAATGAAGGCTGTTTTCTTAACCTTTCTAATTTCTCTTTTTCTGTAGCAATCATTTTTTTCTCTTTTTTTTTATCTCGTCATAATGTGGCACTTGGGTTATTTTTCGCCCCTACGAAACCTCTTCTTTATTCTGTGTGCAGACAAGGTTTGCATTATCTACCTGGCAGATTTTACACTGGTTTTGTGACAGATTGGTATCCTTGAAGTTTAATTGACCTGGTGTTATACTGTGATTGTTGTGTGTTTAATTTTTATAGCAGTTCTTACACAAGTTTTTTAATACTAACATAATTTCAAATATTTTAATATTCGAATAACCGTGCTCATCCTTAGGGTTGTCTGTCAGTCCTAACCCATTAAACCAGACACTTTTTGAAACATTGGGGAATGATAGACATTTTTTAATTGATTGCTTGACAACCCAGAACTGGAGATGGGTGTTAGTGGCTCATTCATCAGTATTTCTGGTCCATACAGTGTGTGTGTATTTGTGTTTAACTCCTGGCAGAGCGCAGTCAGGACAGTGTGGTGGTGATGCTTTCTGACTCCAACTCCACCCAGGATGCCTTCACAGACCCCACCAGCTCCCAGGACAGTAGCCATGCTAAGCTACAGTCTCCGTCTGGGAAAGGCAGCACCTCTTCATCCGAGAACCTCACCTCTATTAAAGAGCAGCCTACAGTTGACGACACAGGTGCGGTACGGTCCTTTTACCGCCGACGTGTAGTAACGAAAAAGAATTCTTTCTGTATACCAGCTTTAATATTTTCTAAATGTGTACTGTGATTGATAATGTTGTGGATGTTTTGCGGGCTCTGGCGAGAACAAGATTTTGAAGATGGGATGATATTAATGGTTGGAAATCTCTTTGTATCCTGAATTCCTCAAGACTCGCATGGTGATAAAAGCAATGGGGGTGGGACATCAATTTTGCTGGAGGATAAAGAATTAATCCTGGAAGTGGAAGACATGTCTGTGACATTACCCGAGCCCGGTTCCCCGAAGACCATCCTAGATCCCTGCTCACATCCACTGACAGTTCCATCCACTCCTCCAAAGGCCTCGTCTACTCACCAGACAAACCAGGCCACCCCCCAGACTCCAATTCATCAGGCCACACCCCAGACACCCATCAGCGATGGGAGGTTCCGCCAATCAAGGTGGTCAGACCCCCCTCCTGAGGTTGTGGAGGTGCCCAAGGCCCTTCCCGCTGACCGGACTGAGCAGCGTCGCATGTTGGTGGATATGTGTGTCCATGCTCTCTTCCTCTGCCTGGGCCGATTCCCCCAGCACTACAAGAGCCTCTACCGCTTGGCCTTCTTCTACACTAACAGCAAAACCCACCAGGTTAGTTAGTCCACCTACCCTACCCTCCATATCATGTGTGGCAAACATTCACACAGCATATTTTATTTGTTTTTCAGGCCAATATCATGAGACCTAATTGTATTAAACTCATTAATAATATAAACAATAATATAAAGACTAATAATATATTAATATCAATGACCTATTTAGTGGTCAGGTCACCCATTGCTTTCCGAACATCTCCAGTCCTCCTTGAAATGCTGTCATGAAAGTCCTGAACTGTGTGTAGTGGGATATTACACAATTCATTAAGACAAACCAAGCTTTCTATGGTAAAATGTGGATGATTAAAAGACTCCTTAATGAATTGGAATGAATGATTTGATTGGTCCAAGTCACTACCTGCATAAATAAACCACCATCTTGAACTGAGCATGGGACAAGATTGACTGCGAAACTGAGAGGTAAATTTCATGTTGGCTACTGCACAAATAAAAATTCTACATGTCAATGGCCAGGCAGATAGCTAGCTATATAGCTACTGACATTGGTAAGTGTTGTCGGTTCAGAGAATTTAAAAACGTATTTCTGAGCTACAGGCTTTCATTGGTGCATGCCTCTTTCTTAGAGCTTTCCACTTTCCAAACACCCTGGTGTGTGTAGCAAGTAAAACGGAAAGTTGACCAGACGCTGATGGCAATTCAATGCAGCGTGATACGTGTAGCAGGGCCGTATTTCGCTAAATACAAGTTTCTGAAGTAACAAGTATTTGCATGCAGGGCTCGACACTTAACCTTTTCTACTGGTGGCACTTGCGCTATTAACCTTTTTAGTTACTGGTGTAAAAACTTGATTTGTTCGCACAAATAATACGCCGTGCGGTGATAAATAAATGACCTGTTTACCATAATGAACCTATATTGCATACAGAACTATGCTTTAATTCCAAGCAATCATTTAAACCCCATGCCATCTTGTGTTTATATTGTACATTAATTAATAAAAATGTACAGAAAAGGAATTTATACACTTGATATAAACAGCAACATTTTATTTTTTGCAGATTTCAAAGTACCATAGTTGCTAAATCCTCTAGAAAGCACAGATGGGCTGACATGATTCATTTCTTTCCTCCTTGTTGTGAAATTCGGTGTCGCTACCCTAGTGAGGCATTTGGCCCATATGCCATTTCCCGGCAACCGGGGCCACAGAATCCACTACCTCTGCTGTGCACATTAATCTCATCACTCCTCATCCCCGATCCTACAGAAACATTCAAATCTTTGATATTGAAATGTGTCATGTTTTGATTATATCATGAAAATATGCAAATATGTATTGCAAATACCATTATTTACCTACTTCAATAGCTTAGACAATGACATTAGGGCATTTATTATTAACAAAATATATTATTTGCACTACCAAAGCACTAACCTGTTTCCTCTCTAGGTCTCTTCCTACCTCATCTGTCTCATTATTCTTTGTAAAGCAATATTTTATATTACACCGTGTTCCAAATTATTATGCAAATTTGAATTAAGTGTCATAAACATTATTTTCAATCAAATTCATGGATGGTATTGTGTCTCTGGGCTCTTTGATCACTGAAAGCAATCTCAGACACCTGTGATAATTAGTTTGCCAGGTGAGCCCAATTAAAGGAACACAACTTAAGAAGGATGTTCCACAATATTAAGCAGGCCAAAGGATTTAAGCAATATGGTAAAGAAAAAGGATCTCTCATTGCACATTTCAAATAGTGCACTGCCTTGGACAAGGTATAAAAACATTAGATATTTCACGAAAACTTAAGCATGATCATCAAAAAGGTGGCAGAGTCCTGTTTTGAGCCGGAATCATGGGGAGAGAGCTGCTAGGCCATGCCTTCTGTAGAGAAATCATCTTCATGCATGACAATGCACCATCTCATGTTGCAAAGAATATTTCTGTGTAATTGGCAGCTATGGGCATAAAAGGAGAGAAACTCATGGTGTGGCCCTCATCCTCCCCTGACCTGAACCCTATTGAGAACATTCGGAGCATCCTCAAGCAAAAGATCTATGAGGGTGGAAAGCAGTATGCATCGAAACAGCAGCTCTGGGAGGCTATTCTGACATCCTGCAAAGAGAGTCAAGCAGAAACTCTCCATAAACTCACAAGTTCAATAGATGCAAGAATTGTGAAGGTGATATCAAAGACTGGGTCCTATGTTAACATGTAACCTGCCCTGTTAAAATGTGTTTGATTGATATCAGTAAATATGACATCCTAATGCTGCAAATTCAACAAACGACAATATTCAGTTCTTTACAACCTATAAAATGTTTTGAAACTTAGTTGTGCATAATAATTTAGAACAGGGCATTTTGAGTTTTTTATTTTAGAAAAAATACTGTTTTCATTGCGTGATATGATTAATTAAATTTGACCCTAACAGTTGATGATTTTAAAATTATACTGACTGTCATTTGCATCGACTATACAGGATAATCTTTTTAAATCTCATTTACATAATAATTTGGAATGCGGTGTATACTTTTATATGCATGAGGGCTTACAGTGTGTGTCTTTCACCACAATTCTTTCATTATGTTATTAAATACGATATATTAGCTAATAGTTATATTATCTACACTTTGCTAGTTATATATTATCTACATTTTGCTAGTTATATATTATATACATTTTGCTAGTTATAATGGTGCTTTGGCTGTACACTAGGTAATCAGAGTTTTTGCATTGATTAATCTATGCTGGCTTACTAGCTACTGACTGACTGTAGAGCTATGAGAGACATATTTTTGTCTGGCACATCATCTGCTACGTCTTTGCCAGCATCGGTGATCTGCTAGATGGAACGTCAATGTAGACTGCCCACTCTGGAGAACGTTGTTTGCGAGGCAAGCTCAGCACGTGCAGGGAAGAAATGCATTTGTGATTCCACACGTTTGAAATAGGGTTGCGTGTTTGTAATTTATATCAATAATATTATTGTTTTCAGCGTTGAAAAAGTGGGTAAACAATAATCAACTAAATGAAAATGTGTGTAGTTCACAAACGGGTGCTTTAATGGCATTTACACTCTATCCCTGGGTGGAATATATGTTCACCCTGCTGCCATCCATATAGAACAAACACACCTATTCCCAAATCTATTTGGTCAAATTAATGAGATTGATTGGCCTGATGCTGCGAAAAAACGGCCTTCACGTTTCCTGACATATTTTCACTCATGGAAGGTTTCACACAGAACACTTATATAATGCCCACTACACCAGTCAATGAGGGGTGAAAACTGAAGTCAACACAATGTGCCCAAAAATGTATGTGACCACAAAAAAGAAATCACTGATACATTTGCGACCCATTGAAATGTGGGGTCGCAATCACATTTCAAACTGTTGCAGATTTCACAAAGAAAATCCAAAAATCAGGAAGACTTGCTTATATAGATTTTTTTAAGAAAACTCAGTTGCATGATTTCAAATGTACTTTGAATTTAAATCTCTGTCAACGAGGAGGAAATACAGCTCAAGCGCTTTTTCCTGATCAATCTGGTGAGAGGGCGCATTGAAATTGTCAAACAAAATGCAGACTTAAGACTTATTTTTCTAAACACATCTCCTACAATAATATATTTGCAATCAGGCCAATATCAGATTAAGACTATATCATTGATAAAGCTGTTAGTATGCTGTGTTTAGAAACGACTAAAGTATGAAGAGGTCTTCTTTTTATAATTGGAACGTGCCCCCTCACCAGCACTGCGTCCCGGAAGAAGCGCACAAAATGGCTTTTCCTTGTTTTTGGTCAAAATGTCAGAAAAGGTGAAGTTCAAACCATGCAACTGAAACTCATCATAAAAATTTTGTTTTGTACCAAAAGCCATTTGTATTTCTTGGTGAGAGAACATTATTTCACAATTTTCTTATTTTTTTTTTTGTTTTTAATCTGGTGCATTTTGATGTAGCACTGTCTTGACACTGCTCTCCCTGAGTGAGAGATGCCTGATGAGAGAGTCAAATAATCACTTAAGACGTTTACGAACATAGACAAGTTATAGATATTCATCATTGTTCCCCTTTACACAACACTTGGCGGGTGGATAGCACATGTAATGTATACAATGAGCTGGAAAACATTCAAAAATAAACTGTATCTCTTGTTTGGGCTTTAGGGCATTGCTTATGCAAATAGCTAGTAAATTTGAACCAATCAATATGTGGCCTCATTTCCTGTGTGAATATAGAAATTATTATAGGCTTCTGTCCAGATCAACTAGGTCACAGCTTTGAGCTTTGAGTCATGTGGGTCGCATCAGCCAGGCTAACATTGTGCAATTGGAGTGAACCTACTGGATGGCAGCTCTCCGGGACCAGGTTTAGAGACCCCTGGTATGTATGTTGAATTCAATTGATATAGTCTTAAAAATATGTGCAGGACAGCACTTGGAAAAAGAAGCACACCATCCGACAAGATGCTGGTACAGAATATATGTTATTTCTTATATTTCATTTAGCATTCCACATACTCAAATAGATAACAAGTAACATTGACTGTATGAGAGAGTAGGTATTTCATTTAAATAAGCTACAATAAGGCTTTTTATTTTAGATGTGCGACACAAAACAAATCACCTTACCATTCACGGCTTTTATACAAATAAGATTGTTTAGTAGTTAACCCCATTTTCCGCCACAATGACACGCAGATCATAATAATTTATTTACTGCCAAACCAGTTAGACAAGTGTTAGTCTTGCATGGCCAGAACTTGGGTAACAACACAAGGTCTG
Source organism: Umbra pygmaea (assembly GCA_016801145.1). NCBI lineage: Eukaryota > Metazoa > Chordata > Actinopteri > Esociformes > Umbridae > Umbra > Umbra pygmaea. The sequence continues at coordinate 60,445 of JACXGM010000348.1, read as the reverse complement.
TTAAAGTTGCTAGTTGTTTTGTAAATTCGGAGGTAGAGAAAAAAAAATCCTGGTGAGTGTTCTCTTCAGACGAACAACTTTTGTAACCAATTACAGGTTTGGGTAGGAATGGCAGAAATCTTGGCAGGAATTGTGCTCACACATTTTACGAAGCAGTAGTGGAAATGCAGTGACGTCACCTCCCTTTCCTTGTTAAATATCCGGTCCTTCACCTTTGCTCAGATTTTCATACAAAGTTGTCCAGACGTCTATACTGTAGCCATTCAAAGATTGCAGAAGTAGCCATCTGGCTTGCAAGACTTAATAAGTGTCACCTTTTTTGTCCCTAACAAGATTTTACCCCTTTCCCCCACTGCTGCAGGTGCAAAAACACCTGCAGCCTTCTGGACATGTGACAAACTTGAAACCATTTTATGATTTATTTTCTGACAGTTCAGAACAATTCAATAATTAATTTTATTAGGAATAATGCAATGAATTGTATCTGAATGATACATCTCCTAAAAATACTAGCTGTGATATAAATTGTCAAACCACAGGAGCGTCTGTAAGAATTATATTTATAAAGATGGAATAAAATGGGGTTACCATATACAGTTATACTTTGGGACTTTTAAAAAGTGTGTGGGCATGGGCACAAATATTATTGTAATTCCTACACTGTTCACTTGATTTAATGTAAATACCGGCAAATTGCGGCTGGAAGTCTGAGCTTTCACATTATTTAATTTAATCTCCAATATGAATTGGTAGATTGCTGTAATAATAATAACAAAATGTCCAAATATTTATGGACCTAGCTGTATACACAGACGAGTCAGGCCAAGTTTACTTTAACACGGTTTGACCATAAAACAAATGAGTTGTTAATACAGTATGTCTTCCTGCTCTGGTTTGTTTACACTGGTAAGGACACGTTGGTGTTTTTCAGTTCAGAATTATTTTTGTTTCCACACGATAGATTGTAATGTTTGGATTGTAATATTTTATGGATTGATTGTAATGTTTTAGGCATAGATTGCTACATTCTTGTAACTTTTTAATTGTACTTATTGTGAGCGATGTGTTATCAGATTTCCTAAATAATTTGCAAGCGGTTTCATCTGTATCTTAAGGAGCACAAGGTTCTGTTCCCAAAATGTATTAAAATCAGATGCCAGAGAAAGCACAGATGCACAGAGAAAGAACAAATTAACTGCTTTATTAGCCAGTCTGATTCCGTCTGAGCAGCAAGCCCACTGAAATCCCATTGTCCAAAGGAGGGTATTGTATCAATATTTTCTCACCATTACTTGTTTTCATACACCCAGTTATGTTATTGTTTGTTTTCACAGAATCTGCAGTGGGCACGAGATGTGTTGCTAGGAAGCAATGTCCCATGGCAACAGCTAAAGCACATGCCAGCACAAGGACTTTTCTGTGAGAGAAACAAGACAAACCTGTTCAATGTAAGTCACCCAGATCGTATTCACAACATGTATTACAAAGCTAATCTCTATATGCGTTGACTTTCCCCTCAAATTAATTGCTGGTTATTTCAAGGTCTAAATCTGTTCCATGCATCTGGTGATTGGAATGTTTGTTTTGCCTGACCACCTCCAGAGGTCAATTTTTATTTATCTTTACTCAGTGTAAAGGACACTAGGCAAGCTTGACCACATTCAGTGGACAATGTCAGTGTTTTACTCGGTGGGATATTTAAGTCTCCAAAATGGCGTTTTTGTAATGGCTAGAATGTCAGAATGTTTATTTATTAGTAGGGGTGTCACGATACCAAAAATTCAGCAGTCGTGCCAATACCAGTAAAATTACACGATTCTCGATGCCGATTTCGATACCACAGTAAAAAAAGGATTTTCTAAGATTCCAAGTACTTGAACTTGAAACATTTATTAAAACACTTGAAAAATATCATAACAAGCTATAAAAAACGCGTGCAATGTAGCATAGAACAACATAATAAAGTCCAATTAATGCTCATAGTGCAACAACTACTCCCCAGACACATTCCAGACAGCTTTTCAAAACGTACTGTGCAAAAACAACAACAGTGCAAAACAAAACGGTGGATATAGCTGTGCAGCCATTCAGCTAACAAGATAAACATGTTTTTTTCACAACATTGCGCACCGTTTCTTGGGTAGTTTAAGGTTTTTGGAGAGCAAAGGTAACATGTCAACATGGTATTGGGTAAGTCGCGAATGACTTATGTGATCTATGCGATATCCATATTTACCACCAGCATCCTAATGTAGCTAACATTACACAGGATTCTGTGTATTTATTATATATTTAAGCAATACAAATGTAAATGTAAATGTTCTTATTAAAATATTATAAGTTAGTAAATATGTCACACTATTCTAGTATAGTTTAGTGGCGTATTTTCGAAATGTGAAATGTTTCCATATTTGTTGAGCGATGTTTATCGCGTTGAATGAAGCGCTATTACTTTGAAGGCGAAACTACGAAAGGCTAGGAATCCACTAAAGAAGCTGGCTGGCTCCCAGTCCCTAAAGAAGCTAGCTTCACATCGGAGCGAATTATTGTGTGTAATATGTTGGGCATTGGTCCCATACGGCTGTATTGTATTGGAGAATGAAACCTTTGAATCATATGTTCTTATCAGTTTACTATCTAATACGTTCCCCACCGGGAACTATATGTATTAAGTAGATTTTTCGAACAGGGATTCAGAAACGGTGCTTGCTCCGTCTGCTCCACGCATCAACTCGGTATTGCAGTACCTCCGGTAACGGTGCACCAACAAGTGTAAACGTTAGAAAATAATATTATCCTCCGCCGAACGAAGCAGACTACCTATCTAGCAACTGGAGGCAAAGCCCTTTTCCTTTGCTTTTGATTTTTCCTGCTATTTTCAGTTATCCTCCCCTGACAAAGCTAGCTAGCTACAGTATTGCCAACACTGGCATCTTTGCTATCGGAGTATCGGTGCCTACGGTACTTCAAAAAAATGGGCATCGTCAGTGTTTTGTCATTTTAGAACCGGAAGGTTTCGGTAGTATCGGTTCTCGTGACATCCCTATTTATTAGCCAAAACATTTTGAATTTACACAGTTTTTCCTTAACACCTTAAGGCGAGTGCACACCACTGATTGTTGTAAGATGGAATGTAAAGGCTTGGCAAGGAGTCAGGTAGTGGTGGATAATAGAATGTTTAAAGTACTTCTCGTTATAGAAACAGGGTCATCTCGTAACAAGGCAATCAAGACGTGTTGGAAAAAATGCCCGAATGATAATATGGAACTGGGTTATATAGCCTTAGCATTGTTGTTCGCACACCTAGAAGAATCTCCTCAGACCTGTGACTGTCTCATGCTAGCACATGTGCTGGTCTTAGCGTCTAATCAACTGGCCTTGCTAGTTGTTTATCAAATAACTCAGTAACCCTTATCTGTCTAATGTCCTGTCAGTAAAATGTCCTGTTCTATTAGTCTGAATGGCATCTACATGTATTAGACCTGTAATGGAATTACATTCTAACCTACAATCGATCATATAGTTATAAGCATTCCAATATATAACAGAGTTATAAGCTATAAGTCCTAAGCCACAAGCTACAGCTTATTCTGATGTTATAATATAAGAACTGTAAGGGCTCTCTCTCTGTCCTAAGTCCCTCTTGGCCTTGCTTCCTTGTCTACTCTCCTAAAGGAAAGTATTATCCGGCTTGACCCTGAATCTTCTCCCTGTCTGTCTTACATGTCCTAGAATCCTCCAACAGGCCTCAACTATAGCTGTACAACTCTCTCTAATAGTAATACCATTCTAAACTGTCCAAACTGTATTTAAACATGATTATATAGAATCTACTTCTCAACATTGTAATAATAATAATCACGTCTTGGCATCTGAGTTTACCTCCGACCGTTATCTCATGTTGTGTTTTGGACCACCCACTGTTTTGTCTTGTAGAATCTCAGTGAAAGTCTGGATGCTAGATGCTGCCCTCGAGAGAGGTCCTTCTTGCTTTTGCTTCTGAGCTTGTATGTGCTGCTACATTTAGACTTGTTGGAATTATGTACACCAATTTACATTCCAATTTTTACTTATAGGTTATGAAACTAATATGCATACCATGATATCAGTTTAGAGAGCGTTTTCCTGATTATAGGAACATTCTGGGCGGAGCTTAATTTGTAAATTGGGAGGTTCCGGAACACAGAAGAGCGACAAACGTAGGGTGTTCCGGTGGGCTCAGAGGGTGTCCTCCCTATTTTTTGTTATGTTCTGGGAGTCCATGCCACATCTGTGTCCTTTAGAAATCCATGACCTCACATAGGGGACTGGGTAGAATTTGGTCAGGGATTGAAAACAAGGTTCAGAAAAACAGTCCTGATATTGTGGAGGGATACAGGGAGGTACGGATTGAACAGATGAGAATCTTTCTATACTAAAGATTGGTATACTGCTGATTCTATATTTTTCCCCGTAAAGTGCTCCTGCCTTCTCCACACAGGTTTACAATAACTTTTAGTTCCTCAATTAACTGGCTGTATTTTGTATGTCAACCTTCCGTCTTCCTTGAGAAAACATCCTAGCCTCCATTTACCTGGCCAAGCTGTCTCAAATCTCCCTTTGGACTCAATCGCTGGGTTGTCCCCTATTCAGTTGCAAGCCTTTTCCTGAATTCCTTCTTGACTAAGTTGTGTGGTCTGCCTGGCTGATATGCCATTGCATGAAACACTCGCTTCTCTGTAAACAGCTCTGTGTGCAGTAATCATTGTGCAGTCACTCCTTTGGAGGGTGAATTATTATTCAGATCGTTCTTGAAGATTGTTATGAAACACGTGAGGATTTGCTCATGGAGAGGTCACTGTAGGTGTGACAAGTCATGCAGTCTCTGGGGTCGTCCTCAGCTGCTGCGGTGAAATGTTTATGAATCTCACGGTAAGCTTTCCACACAGCCTCTACAGTTCAAAAGCTGGATGCCACCAATCTAATGTCCAAGGTCCTGCCGATTTTACCAAGGTCTAGGCTTTCCATGCAAACCTAATGTAATTGAAATATGTTGGTAATACTCCACTGATTCATTTCACCATAATATTGCTTACTTATGTTATGTTGTATTATGTTTGTTTCCATTGCTGAAGAATATACTTACCATATAGTTTGGATGGGAGAAAATTAAGACTATGCTTGGATTATTTTATTAGTTTTTCCCAGGCATCTTTTCCAAATGGATTAGGTGAAATGTAGTCTAATGCTGATTACACAAATATTGTGGCATGGGGTAAGGTGTTAGAATACAAATGTTTAGCCCCTCTCAATAGCCTACTGTTGGATGAACAAATCTAAAGGAGCTGACTACAAACCAATACTACACAGATTACCACAATTTGGCAATCTGAAAATCAATAGTCTTCACAACACCAGTTTAGTAATAAAAAAACTGTTATTTTTTTAAATACTACTACTGTGAAACCAGTGACTGTAAATAAAATTTAGATGGCGGAAGTGAAAGCAAACATACCGGTTCGGAAGCATATTCCGAGTTAGTCGGAAAACTTTTTATTATTATTCTTTAGATCTGATATGGCTGCAGATTCTGCAATGGGATAGTTTAATTGTTGCTTCAAATGTGTTCAGAAACAGTTTTTATAGCTCCTAGAGCGAAATAGAATATAATTTATATGTTAAAAATTCCACCATCTTGGTTGTATTCCTGCAGGATGCTCATGTCATAATGACGATACCGCTGAGTTTGATACGACCGGTGAAATGAGATGACCAAATCCTAGAGCCATATATATAGAGAATTTGACCAACTAGGGAATCGAGTGTTCTGAGCTATCCCGTTATGCGATTGGTTCCGAGGTGGTCACGTGTTTCGTGGACTCCATGTTGAAGCCCAACATTCACCTGATTCCCCGTGACATAGCAAGTACCCCTCACTGCTGTGTGCAATTCGGGGTTTGCCTTAATGAGGGAGGAGTCAAACGTCTATGCATTGTGCTGTACAAGGGTTCTTGTTTTGGTGGTTGGGCTCAATGTGGTCGGAGTCAAACGTTTGACTCCTCCCACATTTGACCCCATCCACCATTTCTTTACAACCAGCACATGTGTTGTAATGGTTAAGGTTAGGATTAGGAGATGGGAAGAAATGTAATATGTGTTGAAATGGTTAAGGTTAGGATTAGGAGATGGGAAAAAATATTATATAAAGTGGTACCAGCACATGTGTTGTAATGGTTAAGTTTAGGATTAGGTGATGGTAAGTGCATACTGCATAGACGTTTGACTCCTCCCACATTGAGGCACACCCCGAATTGCACACTGCAGTGAGGGGCTTCTCTGACATAGTGCAGGGAATAGTGGAAAAATGTAATTATTTAAAAAATGACATCAATCACTGAAAAAATGCCTAACTGTTGCGCGTTTGGCTGCAATAAAAGACCGGGAAGAGGCAAAAAAAAAATCACAAATTCCCCCGTGAACCAGAAAGGCGAAAAGTGAGGGAGCTGTATGTGAAATGACTGTTTTTTTAGGCTACAACATGGGAAGGATTTGTCAATGTCTGTTGATAATAATAATAGCCTAACAATACAGTACATTACATTGCAGCACTAGTTACAGTTACAATTTTCGCCATCGAGTAAGTTTACTATCGTACTGAAACCTGTGCTCGTCCTCCCGAATCGATCCACTAAATGTATTTGAAAGCGTTCCCCAATGTGAAACATTTAAGAACTATAATGAAACATCTTATATTAATATAATGAGTTATCCTTATATAGTTAAATATTATGATTATATGCAATCACATTTGGCTGTTTAATGTCATGGCTATAAAAAAAACAAAATGTCAACAACAGTCATACCGGGGTGTTGAACCCGGGTCTCTACCTCCACAAACTAGAAACATACAAGTTACGCCATTTAAGAAGTGATTAATAACTTAGCCTTTGCAGTATAGAACGTTGAATATCTTTACACTTGGTGAATGCATATGCACCTTGGCGTTATAGATAAGGATGTTGACCTAAAATAAAAAAAGACAAATCTTTAATTGCAATTATTTGTGTGACGATTAATCTTCAACAAAATTTCATAATGGAGACAGCCCTAGTTAGCCCACTATGGGAGCACGCTCTGATCTCCTTTGACACATTCGTTAGAATCGATTGTACTGGAGCATGATTATGCAAGTCGCAAATTGGCATCTTATTGTATCTCTGCCAGATAGACAAGAAGGCACCGTCCCCATGGCGAGTACAGACTAATGTCGAACAAAAAAACTGGATCGTTACAACTAGATTTGAGTCAAACAATATCTAGGGTGCCTAAGAATTTTGTGCATTCCTGTATCATTGATAGAGCGATGGTATGTTTAGAATCTACTGAAGTTAGAAGAGGTCTGCCATTTTTTACAACTTGATCACTCTCACCAGCACTGCAGCCAGGAAGAAGCGCGCAATCAGGCAATGACTATTTGGCATCGGTTGAACTCGATTTGCCTCAAGTTGTTTTAAAAGCACATATCAAAATGTTACCTGGCAGACCTCTTTCATAGCTGACACACATGTATTGCTAATTAGCAGTCAACCTAATGTGACCTCTGTAGCAGCTTTTGTAAATGTGATTTAGATCAAAATGCTATTTGAAAGACATTTTACGAATATCCAGTCAAATATTTTTAAAAGAAACACAATGTTTATGTGTAGTTAGGGGATATAATTTCGGTATATTGCTAATATTTCTCTGCTTAGTGTTTTGTCCAGACTGCCATGTATTGTGCATAAAAAGTTGTTAGCCATGGTTTATTGGCTATATTCTAGGGCTGCATGATTTGGATAAAATATAGAATCACCATGAATTGCAATTCCTACACGTCAGTGAAAATAGGATATAGTTTGAACAGCAAGTCTAAAAATGATGTTTGCGTCCATAGACCTCAAAGATGAAACTATCACCATGTTCTTGTGCCTGTGGGAGAATCTCTGTGAAAAATCTCAAACTAACATTGAAAAAAAATCTCAGAATAATTAAAGATTAGTCTCACACAAGGGGATAACAATTTTGTTGTGCTTAGCCTATAACTAATATTTTCATCACTTTAATATAGACTTTAATATAGTCTATGGCTTTCATTTCACCGCATGTAATTGATCAGCCCTGTCTATGCATGTAAATGAATGAATGAATGAAGAAAATCATGGAACCTTCATTTGTTTTGAAAATGCATCTTAATCGCACAGCCCTACCAAATACCACCTCCCCTGGTGCATTGTTGCTTTATTAAATATGGATGATTAGATATAACCATAACCTATAATTTATCTAGGCTATTTAAGTTGCTTTTATTTTCATAATGTAAAGGCGACGATTTCAGGAATAAGAGTCGATCCTTTGGTCTGCTCCCTTAAGCAGTGCTGTGTGCTGGGCTACGCAGGGCCTACCACTCTACGTTCCTGCAGTCACATAATGCTTGCTCAGGCATGGTGTTGCCCCCACACACGTGCTTACATATTCATCTGCCCACGCACCACACATGCAAGCTCCAGAGAGAATGGTTTCCATTTTGGATCCTGTTTCAGAGGAATTCAGTTGCCTTTTAGTCTTTAACATTGAATATTTACAGCATACAATGTCTTGGGTCTTTTATTTTATTGTATTTTCACTCACCTTTGTACAGTATATATTACTGAGATGCTAGCTTAAAATAAACATTGACATGTTGTTGTTGGTTTAGCACAAATGCACACATTTACCACAGTTTTTGGTTGTTTAAATTGTATTATGTGTTTCATAGATTGATTTCAAACAATAACTAAATGTAGGGACTGTTAGCCTACCTAGTTGTGTGTTTGGTACAATGTGTTATGTAGGTGAAACTGCTGGGACCAGGGGACATGTGATGAGCATACAGGCAGAGGAATAAGTACAAATTCATGGAGCCATAGTTGTCACAGGATATTGTGAGCTATTACATGCAGTACTGTACAAAACTCTTAGGCACATGTAAAACATTTTTCTGTAAACCAAAGATGCTTAAAAACAAAATTCCTTAATATGAAGTATAAAATCACAACTGTCACACGTTACTCCCTCACCATTTAGTTTGATTGTCCTTCACCCAATTCCTTCTACACACTGTTTCAGTTATTCAGGTAGGTTTTATCCACTCATTATGTTATTGATCATTAGCAACTGTTTGCTATCTTTTTTAATACAGTTGCCTTGATTTACTAAATAATGTAATAAGTTTTCTATCAAAAAAGACAATACCTATGTCAGATACTTAAGCTGATCCTTCCCATAAAAAAAGGTGGTCTATTACAGGATATCCTACAATATATAAATACTTATCTGTAACGTTGCAGTTTTTGCCAAATTAATGTTTGGAAATTTCTTTATTGTTCTTTTCTATTGACATTAATAAAAATTAAAGAAACACATGACTAGATTTGTGTTACTAAAATCTTTTTTCTGTTTACCCTGCTTGCTGGAGTGAGCAATGTCAGTAGATGTTTGCCAAGATTTACAAAACGTGAGGCATGTCATCAGCTATTAAGTAATGGTGGATCACTAGTTTCTTGAGCCACTAACAAACCTTGAATGGCCACGATATTCCATATCATGAAAGTCAATATTGGTATAAGGTTAGGGTTAAAGGAAGTTAGGTTTAAAATCTAATTTAAAGTTATTCCTAAAATATGGAAACCTGCACATATGCTCTCAATATGTAAGACTGGTGATACTAGTGACCTTGAAAGTAATCATCCCATTTCTAAATTGTCTTGCCTCGCTAAAATTGTGAAGTGGTTGTTAATTATACAGTAGCATTTCCTTTTTTACCTGACAACTGCATCTGTTCTTAGGCCTAGGAACAGTTCTATTTCAGCTACGACTTTGATTGTAAATGAAATTGCCAAAGCCTTGGATGAACATTTTGCCTAAGTAACTGACATCTTTGGGAATGGCAATGGACACTTAGGCTTTCAGAATTACCCTAGCAATAGAACTCCGGCTGTTGTAACAGATGAGGTTGTATTTAAATTCCTTGTTGTTTTTGGTCCTTCACTGTATATTAATGATACCTGTAATGGTGTACAACTCTGCATAGGTTCATGTAGTAATTTCTAATTACTTCAAAATGTATTTGTGGATCTTAGGTTTGGACAGAATGCGAATGAGAAGCTGAGAGAGAAACAGGCATAATTTCATATTTATAATATATATACACTCACCAGTCACTTCAATAGATATGTCTTACTAGTACTGGCTCCTTAGTTCAATAAGGTCCTGGACACATTCCTCAGAGATTTTGGTCCAGATTTACATTATTGCATCACACATTTTCTGCAGGTTTCTGCATATCCATGATGCAAATTTCCCAATCCACCACATCGAGAATGTCCTGAATGGACTAGATCTGGTTACTGTGGAGCCCATTTGTGTAAAGTGAAATCATTATCATGTTCAAGAAACCAATTTGAGATGATGGGAGCTTTTGTGACATGGTGCGTTATCCTGCGGGAACTAGCCATTAGAAAATGTGTTTGCTGTGGTCATAAAGGGATGCACATGGTCAGCAACAATACTCAGGTAGGCTGTGCAATTTTAACAATGCTCATTTGGCACTAAGTGGCCCAAAATGTGCCAATAATTTCCCCCCACACTATTACACCACCACCACCAGCCTGAACTGTTAATACCAGGCAGGTCCGGGGAAAGGCGGGGAGAAACCATAGTCAGGCCGAACCTCTCACTGTCATGATGTCGACTGTCTTGTAATTCAGCGACTTAGCCCACTATGCCACGCGGACCCCCATTTATGCCAAATTCTGACCCTACCATCTGAATGTCGCAGTAGAAATCGAGACTCAGACCAGGCAATGTTTATCTGATCTTCTATTGTCTAATTTTGGTGGTCCCATGCAAATTGGCAGAAGTGGTACCTGGTGATGTCTTCTACTGTTGTAGCACATCTGCTGCAAGGTTCAACGTGTTGTGTACTGTTGCCTCTATCAGCTTGAACCAGTCTGGCCATTCTCCTCTGACCTTTGTCATCAACAAGGCATTTTCACTCAGAGAACTACCGCTCACTGGATACTGTATTTCCTTTTGATCGGGCCGTTCTCTGTAAACCCTGGAGATGGTTGTGTGTGAATCCCAGTAGATCAACACTTTCTAAAATACACAAACCAGCCCGTCTGGCACAAACAACCATACCACTTTCAAAGTAAATTGTATCACTTGAATGCATTGACTCGCTGTCATGTGATTGGCTGATTAGATATTTGCGTTAATGAGCAGTGACCTGTGTGTGTGTGTGTGTGTGTGTGTGTGTGTGTGCGCGCACTCAAACAGGCTAGTTCTAGAGACACTGCTGGCTTATTCAGAGTTGGGTAAAACTGCTTTTGACTACTATGCCAATCAGTCATAAAATGTCTTCCAGAGTAATTAATTTATAAACTCTAAAGCCAGTGAGGCAGTTCAAATGTCCAGAAAATTATAGGTTAACGGTTCATTGTGATTTGTTTTACTGTGTGTCTTTTGCTATTGCCGCTATACACGGCTCACTGCAAAATAGACTTATATCTATAAGGTTTGTTTTCCCGTATAAATCAAATGTAGAAATATGGCAGGGTTGTGTCTTATAGGAGGTAGTGAAACTGGACTGTGGATAGTACCGGAAGTACTCTATTGCTACAGAAGCTTTTTCTAGTTGATTTTTATCTGTTAAGTGATCGTGCTCTTAACCACTTTATTGTGGATCTCTTGCAGTTTTTCTCTTTCCTTGTTGCTCTAGCTCTCTCTTTCCTTGTTGCATTCTCCTTTTCTGTTTGTGTATGTATTATGTGGGTGTGTGCTTACGGGTGGGAGTAAGTCAACCTGTCTCTGATTGGCTGTCTATGTCTAAAGGGGTGGGCACTATGATGTGTATACAGTGAATGCGAGAGAGGAGGAGGAAATAAAACCTAGCAGGGTAGGGTCAGGGGATAGTGGAGATTGAGAGTGCGTGGGTGTTTTTGTTTTGAGGTGGCAGGGTTTGAAATGAGATCGAGTCACCTCTTCTGCCAGTGGCACGCTCAGACGCTGGGCCCTGACGCCAGCACGCTTATTGCTCTCCTCTTCCAAGCTGCTACACTCTTCTTTTCCACTTCCTCCTCCTTTTTTTCCAGCTCTGTCGTGTGCAGCTTTTCTTCTCTCCTGCTGTCTACTGCAGCTCTCACAGACCCAGCGCCTGCATGCAGCCCACCCCTCACAATCTGACTGTGAGTTTCTCAGTGGGTGGGGGCACTGCCAGGCTGCTGCTACAGCCAGCAGGAAACCATCCAAAAGAATACAAACACAGACACGAGTGGAGTAGCTTTCGTTGGTTATGGTGAGTCTCACACTGGCTTTTTTGCCTTTTTTCCCCCCTTTGGTATTTTCTCTCACTCTGTGTGTTTGCGAGAAGAGCGTCAGTGTGTGATCTTGTTCGTTAGAGGAATTGTTCCACAGTTTGTAGAGTTAGTGTAGTAGGCCATGGGGGTTGAATCGTTCGAGTTGGCCTGTGGAAAAGGGAGGGAAGACTTGACTTCAGACCACTGCTTGTGACTTACAGGACTGTTTGTCGAGATATTGTTAAAAATGTCTTTGTGTTTTTGTAAAGAGATGTAGTGATCCTATAAGGTGAAGAGCTAGTTGTAAAAAGTGCGTAGCAAGTCATTTCCTGTTGATATTTCAGTGTTTCCCCTGTCTTGTTTGCTATTCTGCAGAGTGTAAAGGTTTGATAGAAGCTAAAACTATGTGAGACATTTGGTTAAGCTTGAGCCTGACATCATAAAACAGGCATGTGGAGGGGATTCGTGGGTTATTGCTGGGATAGGTGGATCAAGAAGAGATGGTGTTGTAGGGATGGAGCAGAGGTAAAATTAAAGGAAGGATATAAAAAGCAAATTATTTCAATAATTACAGAATAATTAGGGAAGTTGGGAAATTGATTATTTTCAAGAATTATGCATTTGATACATTTTATATACTTCAGAAACTAGGTCTGCATCAAAGTTTGTGGGTAATTGTCCCTAAAAAAAATCAAAAGGTATTCAAGACTGGATTAAAAGAGACATTTGTGAAGAGGCCAATGAGTCTAGATCTTAAAGAGTTGAAAACTGCAATGAATTTAAGTCACCCCTCTAAACATGGCAGTATTGGAGCAGTTGGCTGCTGAAAAGTGCAGGAAGTTACTCGTGGTAATATTCCTAAATTATACCATATCTGCCATGGATAAAAGACAGTGCTGTGCAACAGTCTTCATTGATTTGGCCAAGGCGTTTGACTCTGTCAATCACTGCATCCTTATTGGTCAACTCAGTGGCTTTGGTTTCTCAAATGACTGCCTTACCTGATTCACAAACGACTTCTCATTTAGGGTTTAGTGTGTTAACTCAGAGGGCCTACTGGTGGACCTCTGGCTCTGGCTGTCGCTATGATGGTGCCACGGTTTAAATTCTCAGGCAGACTCTGCATATTTCAATGAGGGCACTCATTTGATACACCACTACACAGACCACACCATTCTCTATAGATCAGGCACCTCACTGGACACTATCTTAACAAACCTCAAAAAGAGCTTCAATGCCATACAACATTCCTTCAGTGGCCTTCAATCTCTCCTAAATGCTAGTAAACCTAAATGCATGCTCTTCAACTGATCACTGCTTGCACCTGCATGCCTGCCTGGCTAGCATCACCGCTCTGAACATGACTGAACTAGAATATGTGGACACCTACAAATACCTAGGTGTCTGGTTAGACTGTTAACACACTCCTTCCAGACTGACATTAACAATCTCCAATCCAAATTTTAATCTTGGATCGTCTTCTTTTTCCGCAACATGGCATCATTCACTCATGCTGCGAAACACACCCAGGTGAAAATGACCATCCAACCAATCCTAGACTTCAGTAATGTCATACAGAACAGCCTCCATCTCATTCCTGAGAAAAATAGATGTAGTCTACCAGTGTGCCATCTGTTTTGTCACCAACGCCACATAATACACCACTGCAATCTCTATGCACTAGTTGGCTGGCCCTCATTACACACACTGCACCTAACTCACTGGTATCAACTCATCTACAGGACCATACTAGGAAAAACCAACTGTTCCTAAGGTCACTTGTCACCATAGCAACACCCGCTTGGAGCCTCCACTCAAGCTGGTACCTCACTCTAGTAACCCCTAAAGTCCATACCTCCCTTGGCCGCTACTCCTTTCAGTTTTCTGCTCCCTATGACTTGAATGAACTATAGAAATCCCTTAAACTTGATTCCAACATCCCTTCACTTCCTGCCACTTGCATACCGACTGATGTATCTCTCAAATCTTTTATCTTGTTTGCACGAACTGTATATTTTCTGCTTACAGTATACTCTATCCTGCAGTCTGTTTTTTGTACTTCATGGGTAACTTTGTTTTCTTGCATCATTGTGCTTTATCTTTGCTAGGTCGTCTTTGCAAATGAGAATATGTTCTCAGTCGACCTACCTGGTTAAATAAAGGTGAAATAAAATAAAAACATGTACTACTTTCCCAGGAGGAGTTGCAACCAAATATTAGCTCTCTGGTGCCAATCATTTTGTTCATACCATTTCCTAATTTACAACGATTCGAGTGTCAGTAAGACATTCATTCTGTAGTTTGGAAACACCAGTAATAATTGGTGGAGTGCAATGGGTTCTTATTTCTCTACTCGTTTTGATGAAATGGGATATTTTTTTAGTGTGAATGGTGTGAAAATGTTGTGGTTCTTTGTTTTGATACTTTGAAATGTTAAGTTGAAGTTTTCATTTTGTAGCACTACAACTCAAAATCAGTTATTGTAATGCAATATTCATAATGGAGAATATTTGTAAATAAAATAACATAATTTCATATGTATTCAACCCCTAGTGAAAGCTTCCATTTGACACATTTAAGATAATTGCCACTTTGCGGGAACTAAGCAGAATTTGATTTGCAGAGTATCAAGCGGGGACCCGTTTTTAGCTCAAATGCTTCGATATACACAGGCTTTAGATATACACAGGCTTTAGATATACACAGGCTTTAGATATACACAGGCTTTAGATATACACAGGCTTTAGATATACACAGGCTTTAGACCCTCTGCCTATTCAGGAACATATCTTTACGCTCAGATAATAATAATTTTAAAATCTGTAGTGCTGTTTTAACCATTTTTGCTAAACATTTCAAAATATAGTTTTTTTAAGAAAAATCAAGAATGCATTTTTCTTTTTGAAGTACATTAGGCGAGACAACTATGCTTTACTTTCTCACCATTTACAATGTTCTGTATATGTAGTGGTGGTGAAAACCTCTGCCGCCATTTGTCTTTTGTGCAATCTGAATTCTGCGCCTACCTGCACTGGCCTTCGGCTCACCACATCGCTCCTTGCTCGGTTTGACAGAACTGATGGCCACTCAGCAGGAGCAGTTGATGGGCCTGTGAGTAGAATTAATAAAATAAATGTTTTGTTACCAAGACAATTTTAGAATGTAAATAATATTTTAATGTATATACCACAACCATGCTGGTAAAGTCCCTGTGCTGTTCTGTTTGCCAATATGCCACAACAAACGTTCAGGCAAGCCTTTTGATGTGAGCTCAGTAGTGTTGACCTGCAACATGGCCAGCAGGAGGGAAGTAGGTGTATGTCTTGGTAGCCCAAAAAAGCCCAAAATCTTTAGTGGTGCTCAGAACTTCTGGAAAAAAGCAAACAGTATGTAATGTTTGACACTATAGTATACATCTTCTAGAATTCTAGGACTATGTGTAGTTTTCACACCACAGTAATAATGCCACTTATCACCACAATATCAAATAAGGTTGCAGAATGTTGATACAATTGTCATGCTGGAGGGTCATGTCAGGATGAGCCTGCAGGGAAGGCTACCATATTAGGGAGCATTATGTTTTGCCTGTAACACACAGCATTAAGATTAATGAGTGTCCGTCATAGATATTGGGACATTAACTTCAACATTTCTTTGTTACTAGACACTAGAGGCATTTTAACAGCACAAACCAGTACAATGGAGCACATTGATTGAGCATAGTTTGAGTCAATTACAGTGCATGTTGGGGGGCTGGTGATGTCATCACCTAAAATTAAATGTCTAATATATAAAACATAGCAGCAGCAAAAACAAAATATTTAACTGCACAAACCAGCAACAAATGAAGCTCAAACAATTGAGACTATTTTGCCAAAGTTTTGCGTTTGGTGGGGGGCCAACTTCACACTGTTTGAGCACCCCTGGAAAAGACAATGTTACTCCCTTCTTTAGATGTTGATACAGGAACTAGATTTGAACTTCAAGTAAGATTGCGGCTTCCTTTAACAATTTCTAGCTTGTTGTGATAAGTTTCTGCATTGGGTGGAGTGCGTAGTGTAACTGGGTTGGGTGGAGTGACGGGGGTGGAGTGACGGGGGTGGAGTG